>JAOWAC010000048.1:0-77763 GCA_025698475.1 Gossypium anomalum
TTAGCTCAAACAATTGATTTATTGATGAGCTGAATTTAAGTACCTTGATATAACTTGAATAGTTCATAAATCTAATTGAGTTATTTTTAAATCTATATTTTATTATTTTAATTAATATAAAAAATATTTTTAATGTTAGTTTTGATAATTAATTTTATCTTGAATTTTGAATCATAAAAATTAAAACCAGCTTGATTATAATTTTGATAATTAATAATGTTGGGGTTTTTTATTTTTATTTTGGGAGGAAGTCCAAATAGTGTGTTTAGGCAGCCGAACATGAGAAATTAGAGTAGAGTAGGGTGAATTCGCCATCATTTGTGAAAAACCTTAAACCAACTATAACTCTCCTAAATAAACATAAATTAATAAAAATATATTTGGTTATTATCATTTTTAATATATACTTATAATATACAAGTATTTAAGATATTAACAAATCGTATATATTATATTACAATATCTAATATCTCAATTGACATAGTCATCTAAATTATTAACACCTGGTATATCTATAATGTTGACGCATGAACTTTTACTTACTAAATTTATATTTTTAAAAGAAAATATAATAAATTATCTAAATAATTTTATTTCCAATAATTATCTAATATTTTATTTGATTTCCCATTCTATAAATTATCTCAATAAATTTAAATTGATACATTAAAATATCAACAATTAATAGATTAATTTGATTTCACATTCTATACATTTTTAAACTTTATATATATACAAGGTTCTAAATAAATATGTGTGTTCATGTTATAGTTATTTTGACAAGTGATCATACACCTCATTTAAAGCGATTTATTTTCATTTTGGTAAATTACTCTTCACTCCTTACCTTTTTAAAATCATATTAGATAATTTACTTTAAACATAACTTAATTATTATACTTATATTATAATTTATAACTCTTTTTTTAAATTATTGTTTTTGTTTATAATAAAATTATTTTTTTAGGGTTAATTATAATAGTTTTCATAATTTAATTTATTTGTTAGTACAAAATTTTATAATAAAAGATTGACATACAATATAATATTTGACATCCAAACTTTTCCAAATTATGACAATTCACATTTTTATTTATTATAATCATTTTAATATAATATTTTAAAATTTCACAATAAAACATATATTTTATTTAAATACTCATTAAATTTTTGTGTTAACATTAAATTTACATTAATTTTATTACTTTTTAAAACCAAATATATTGACAAATACCATTAAAGTAGTTTAATTATATAATAGAAAAATGCCACGTTTACTATTTGGTTGGAATAAATTTTTGTCACTTTACGAATTACACAATTAAACAAGTTAGAGGATAATTATTTTATTAAAATCAATGTTGGATTACATCATTTATTATTATTTATTGCAGCATTTTTGGCAGCTTAAATCAAGCTGACCCCCATCTTTAATTAATTCAAGGGTTTTGGGTTTTCCACCAAACTTACACCTTCATATAATTTAATTGTAAATATAATTTTTAAAATTTATTATATAAAAATTCATACAATTTAAAAAAACAGCATGAAAGTACATATAAATCATTATACTAGTTGTAATATTTAAAAAATTAATGTTTAGTTAATATTTTGAGTTAAAAATAACAATTCAAAAATTTAATTAAAAATATATATCAACAAAAGATATAAAGTTGATGGCTAAATTTGATATTTACTGGAAAAAATAGAGTAAAATTTTCTCTCCTAAAGAGTTTTTAAAGCATTTTAATAAATTAAAAGTAAATGTGTTAACTACTAAAAGCTATTTTAGGTAAGTCATAATTTGAAAAGATAAATTCTTTACTTAAACTTATTAGGTTGAGTCAGTTTAGCTTGAATTAGTTATTTTGTTATAAGAAAGAAAATAAAATATTTATATTTATATGTAAATATTTTATGATAAAATTAAATAAAAATATTAATTTTATTATCCAAATTTAAAATTGTGTTATTGAAAGAAAGTAGAATGAAAAGGAAAAAAAGGAAACATATTGAGAGTCAATATCATTCATTATCAATGATGATATACGTGAAATCCTCGACTTTCCTGTACTCTCTTTTTATGACTATGATTTTCACTTCTCTCATATTTTTGGTACTCAATTTTCTAAACTTTCCTTTTTTTTCCTTTATACAACAATTCAATAATTTTTTTATTTTGTTAATATTCAACACTATTTTATGGATAAATTGTCTCCAATAATATTAAACTATTAAGTAAATTTATGTTTCAGTTACTCAACTTAAAAAGTTACAAAATTATCACTAAAACTATTAAAGAAAGTTTTCATTTAAGTGATATAGACATTAAAATCGTTGTTACAAAGCACATTTTTGTTTGCTGCTTACATCAATGGAAAGCTTTCATTCTCTTTCTCTTCTACATAAACTTAATAAGCCCAATGATTAAAATATAAACTTAATAGCCCACTTTCGAATAATTCGGTGACTTAAATAAAATTTTTGAAGTAGTTCGGTGACTATTTTGCAATTTTAAAAATAAGTGATCAAAACATAAACTTACAAATAGTTGAACTTGAATGTAGTTTATCCTATTTTTATCAAATCATACCAAAAAAAAATTAATAGGAATAATTATAATTTATTTACTCATAAATATAACCATAACCAGTGATTAACAATTTTGTTAATATATGTAGAGAGAGAATATATTTTTTGAATATATTAGTGAAAAAGCTTGTGGAAAAAAATTCTACAATGGAATGATAGTAATATTTTTTGGTGAGTCAAAAATGACATGCAAATGTGTGATTGCAGCTAATTTTATTGGTTATGTTTCCTGTAATTTGAAAATTAAATTTAAAGTGAAAACAAGATAAAGTAATAAAAAAAAAAAAAGCATATTTGACAATTCATTTTTTTAGCTTTTATCTTTTTTTAAATGTCTCTAATATTAAAATTTTGTAATTTTAGATTGAGTCTTAAATCAATTGGTATTATTATTAGTATCAATACAAAAAGCATTGAGGTTCGAATCTCGCTTTAGAATATATGTTATCATCATCTATTTTTAAATTGATGAAAAATTATGAATAATTTTAAATATTATATAAAAAATAACAGAAATAATCAAAATTTATAATCAAATTATTAAAAATATTTAAAATATATCCATAAGTGTATATATGTGTGTGAGATTTTGGTAGCAATTTGCTGGAATGGAGCTATTAAAACTCCGAATATTCTGTCGGCAATCTCTGGTCTGGTGGCTGTACATGTTTAGGAATATACTTACGTATTTTATTTAGAAATAATAATTAAAAGGGAATGCGACATATAATATAAATTTAAATCATCAAATTTTACACATATTATTATTGCTAATTTATTTCAAATTAAATGATTGGCATGCATAATTACAGTAAACTCATAAATTGTTTCGCTTAATATATTTTTTCAAAAGTACTACATAAATTATTAATTTAGTCTTTATTTTATCAAAAAAATTTATGACATTTAATAAAAAGCGTCACACGTCATATTTTTATTGGGTAGTTCCTTGTTTTGGGTAAATTTAGAAGAAATTAGGTTAAAATATACCATCAGTCCTGTATATATGTTGCCTCACTTGCTATCGATTGCACAAACAACTGCGATGGACAAGAACCAACACTAATACAACAATCGAATTAGAATAACTACGATGCGATTATGTACGCAATTGTGACATATCAATTATAATATAATTTATACAAAGGGTACATAGGTGCTCACGAGGATCAAACCCACGAAGTCGCGATTGGCGAATTCTAGCTACAAACATGCAAATAAAGAATCTAAAACTATCGTTAGATAGCATAATACATCATGCCATGAAATTGATAGTATTTAAACTAATTAACTAGATAATTAATAAAAGGACTAAATCGTAAAGTATGTAAAGTTATAAAACTATCCAATCAATTACAAATAATGATTGGTTGAATTCGATGTGGTTCATTAATAATCGAATTAGGGATCTGAATTGCTTAAACTCCTAAAGTGGCTCCATTTTACATTTCAATCTCGGTTTTACAAATTAGATAAATTAGTTGATTTATCTCTCGATCTCACCCAACTAACCGAGACTAATGAATTGGTGCCCAATGAGATTACCTATTGGTCTAAGCTTATTTTAATTTTTCTCTAGAGGCGTCAATAAGTTCATTCGATTTAGTCAATTTATTGCAATTTAATCCTAACCCAAAAATCGGTTTACCAACATCTCCATCAACCAACCCCCATAGAATTTAATTTACCTATTACTATTTCTAAGCTAATAAACATCAAAGAAAAAACCATGAAAACCATTGACATAAAACTCAATAAAAAGATAAATGTTTGAATTTTTACGAATAATGTAAGGCAAACAACTAGCAGCAAAATATGCAATCAAGAACATTAAAGTTAATATTTTGACAGATGAAAAGAAAGCAAACTGGAATAGCATTAAACTAGATATTAAAATGTGATTACAACCAAATTTAAGATACTAAACATGTACATAAACCTAAGTTACAGTGTTAACTAACACTAAGAATGCAAATAAAGAACAAAGAAAATTACAGAAAATTAAAATCTAAGCTATGAAGGAGAAGAAATAAAACCTAAAATGAGAAAACTAAGAAGATGAACTAAAATTGTTTTTAATACCTCCTCTCTCTCTCTAGCCAAATTTTGGCCTTTTTATTAGTGTTTCAGGTTGGATAAGGACTACCCTGATGTCAAATTTTGTCCTGTCACGACAATGATTTATTATAAATTAAACTATTTACTATTCAATTTTTATTTCTCTTATGAGTCAATAAATTGATCATAATAATTTGTAGACAATATAATTAGTATAAATATAATATATTAAATTATATTATTATAAAAAATTATAAAATGTATTATTTATAAAATTGTATATAATATAAAGTTACTCATTATATAAATAATTAAAATATTGTATTTCAAAAGGTAATATAATTTTTCTTTTTACTTTTTGATTAATGGAAACATAATAATGGAGACATAAAAATGTAAATATAAAATTTGACTTTTTATTTATTATTATACAAATTTATTTAATAATTGTCTTTTAATAGAATACAAATTTTTATTGATAGGCATGATAAATTTTATTCTCAAATAAATTTAAAATAAAATATTTTAGTAAAATTAAATTTTTATATTTATAAATCTTAAAAATAATAAAATATTTAAAATAACAAATTCAACCATATGATAAACAACAAAGACTATATTGGTTAACTAGAAAATTTCTTTAAATTTATGCATATATAGAGATATTATAGATTAAGATTATTTTATATTTTAAATATATTTTGTAATTAAAATTAAATATTTTTATAATCAACACATTTTTAATAAAATATATTTATTACATATTTTTCTTCCCTCCTTATAATAATAATAATAATAATAATAGTTGGTGAAGTGTTAATTTTTGTGGTATACAATAAACGTAGTAAGTTAAAGGGTATAGTAATTCTGCATAATGATAAAAAAATACAGAAGAAATTTTCAGTCATTTGAATTTTCTTGCCACGTTTATAGTTCTGGTTCAATCTGGCGCCAACCCATTTCTCTTTCCTCAACCATAAATTATTTACTTTGAATTATTAATAAAATTTCAAAATCCTTCCCACAGTTCAGAAAAAAAAGACCTATATTAAATGTTAACAAATATAGTATATATAAAATTTAGTAATTAGATTATAAAAACCAAATAATTATTTAGCTAAAATGGTAAAGCTAAATGTTTAAAGTTTATTATCTCTCAGGTTTAAGCTTTATTATAATTGAGTTTATAAAAGAAGACCATATTTTCCGTGATAATGTAACTTATTTTGCATATAAAATATATTTTAGTAATTTTTAACTAAATTAATATCAATTGATCTCGACATTAATTCAATCAAAATATAAAATATAAATAGAATGCGGAAGATTAGTCATTGAACTACGCTCTAATAGTCTAGTTAATACTTTAAAAAAAAGCGATTGTCATTTTTAGCAAGATTCATATGAACTTTAATAATTAACAAGTATGATTTCCCAATTTTTGTGTGTGTTAGAATAGTGTTTTAAGACATATACACATCAATATTTTAATTGAAAGAGTCAACTGATATTAGTTATTTGAATTAATAAATGATATTATAAGAAATAAGGGATCTAAATTATGTTAAATTAGAGTGTAGGGCTAATTCTTAATTTTGAATAGTATAAGTACCACAACTGAAAATTGACCATTATTTTTTGAAATGAAGAAAAATAGATAGCTGTCCCTGCCTCCTCTCTTAGGGATATATTTATGCATAGGTATAGATAATTCGTATGAATTTTTAAAATATATATGTTAAATTATGTCATAAATTTATTAAAAAATACTATAAAAAATAAATGTAATTTTGGTTGAAATAATAAAATTGAGATAGTAAAAATAAAACACATAATTATTCTAAAAATAAATTTTTTATTTTGTTAAAGAATGAAATTTTGATAATTTTACAACTAAATTAGGATTTGGTTAATGTGTGACACTAACTCAATCAAACTCCTACTAGTAGTGTAGATAAATATAGATAGATATATATATTAATTAAAACAAAGGGGTGCGTAGTCGGGGTTGAAGCAATTGGTTGGATTCGGTTCAAAAAATTTCAAAAGTCAATTTCAATTTTTTTAGAAATAGAAATAGATTAACTTTATAAATAAAATTGAATTGATTTTTGTTGTTGGTTCTTGATTTAACCAAAATAATCATTTTTTTAGTCTTTGGGTTTAATACCATAATTTCTTCTAATTTTTAAATAAGAGGATAAATACATTTATTGTCACTCAAAACCATGTCCTAAAATCGAAATTGAAGCTAGCTAAGCCGTTTTACTTGACCTAAAACTACAATCGAATAAATTGAGCGGACAAGCTAAAAATTGACTAGTTCGATCGATTTGACCCAACTTTTACACCAACTTTTTAAGATTCTGATTGCTCACTCACTTCATCTCTTAATCATATAATTAATAGTTTGATCCCATAAAAATAAAATACATTTTATGACTAGTTATTTATCTTTTTGAAAAACACCCTCCACAAAAGGATTAATCACCATAGATACCTGATTTGGGAAAAAAATAATGATTAAAGAGATATAAAAATAATTAAAACATGTGATTAATGAACAGGGGTGTTTGACCATTCTTCCATTTAGCCGCTGCCTTCATCCAATTTTTGAACATTTTACGTACCAAATCCAACCCCAAAACTTTCTCTTTCCATCTCTCTTTCGCTTAACTGTCTTCCCATCAAACCCAAAGTAAAATTGTCCATTTCTGACAACTTTAAGTTCATCCTGCATTACATCTCTCTGTTCTGCTCTGTTCTGTCCTTCCCTCTGTTACAATTTCAGCTAAATCCCCTCTCCCTTTAAAAATCACCTGAACAAACACACCCCATTAACTATAAAAAAAGATCCCATTTTTCTTGTTTTATTATCTTGTCCTAATCTGTTCCATCTGCTACTTGTTATCCAAAGGAAGAACCCAATTTGTCAATGAAGTATGTTCTTTCAACTTAGAAATCCCATTCTTTGTTTCTGTTTTTGTTTTTAAAGCTTTTACATATGAAATATATTTGTTTTCTTTAGCTGATTTTGAAGTTCAGATCTATGGGTGGATGTACTTTTTATAAAGTAGTTGTTTGAAAGCATATAAATCATGGGATTTTTCTTTAAAAGCTGTTTCCTTTTTTTTTTTTCTTCATGTTTTTCTTACAAGTTACAGCCTTTTGTCTTTGACTTTCTAGAAGACTTAGGATATATGTAATTTACAGGTTATTTCAGTATTTAGCTCAAAGTTTTACCTGTTTTAGTTTTAGTTTCTATTTTTATCTGGTTTAGGTTATTTCTCTGTAGCTGGTGACCTTATTTATCTTTCTATTTTATTACTATTTATATATATGTTGGGTTTAAATGATTTATAATGGAGTGGTTGAGTTTAAAGTAAATATGCTTAGATGGGTAAAATTAACTGCTTTTGTTTCTTCTAGCTTAAAGTCAATGTTCAGATATGGCTGACTGGTCTACCATTTCTACCAAAAACCTAAAATAAATTATAAAAAGAATCATTGATTAAGTGTTTTTTTGGGATTATATGTGTGTTAGCTAGCTTTAATTTTCTTTCCTTTTAAAAAAAGACTAAAAGATCTTGTTTGATTGCTGTGTTGCAGCTTATCTTGTTTATAAAATCATTGATTTGTTGAAGCTTTCAAAGCATCTTTTGAAGGAGAAAAAATGGGGATGTTTATTTAGTGTTTACTATGTGTTTGATTATTTGTATCAGTTAGAATCAGATTAAATTTGTAATACAATGTGTGTGGCGGAAGGCGAAGAACGCAGCATTTTAGCGAATACATGCTTTCTCATGTGGGAAAGCATCATTCAAAGGGATCATTCATTGATTGGAGGACCTGGTTTCTCAAGGGTTGTATATTGTAATGACCCTGAATGCTTTGAGGCCAGTCTTAGTAACTATGCCGGTAATTATGTTGAAGTACAAAGTATACGCTTGCGACGTTCTTTCCCAAATCGTTGTTCGAGCAATTCAGGAGGTGGCTAATTTTTATTTTCTCATATGTGCTATACTGTCTTTTACACCGTTGTCACCTTACTCAGCTGTTAGTAATGTTCTTCCATTAGTTGTTGTCATCAGACTACTATGGGAAAGGAGGCTGTCGAAGATTGGAGGCGAAAAAAACAGGTAATTAACTTTATGAAACTTCGATGTTGCCGGGTTAGAATTTATAATTGAGTACTTAAAGAAAACATGCTTGTTTGGTGCTACAACTGAACCAGTTTCTGAGAAGGTTGTATATAGTGGTTATCTTGTAGGAGAGACAGAGGAAAGTCGAGATAGGGAAGAGGGGTTGTGGAGGTCTTAGACATCTTTTTGTATAGATGCAGTAGCTCTATCTGTCTTAAATAGTGATCTTGGGAAGTGTTTAAATACCCATCGGTTGCTACTTTGTGTAAAAAATGGTTGGGGCTAGTGTCTTTTGTTCGTTTTCTGGTAGTCTATGTTTCTCGGGTTAGTAAAATAGTTATTGATGACATTGCAGGACACTGAGGTTAATAACCGGAAAGTTAAGATGCATCAAAGTGATGGTATTTTGAACCTACTAAATGGATGGATTTGAAAGTCGGAATATAGTCAAAGTTGAAAAGGATGAATTCTTTCCTGCGGATCTCATTTTACTCTCTTGAGTTCACTGAGGAAGCTATTTGCTATGTTGAAGCGATGAACCTTGATGGCGAAACCAATTTGAAACTAAAACAAGCATCGATGTAACTTCAAGTTTGCGATGATGCAAGCTTTCAAGATTTCAAGGCTACCATTAGATGTGAAGATCCAAATGCAAACTTGTACTCTTTTGTTGGTAGTCTCGAACTTGGAGATGAACAATATCCTTTATCTCCTCAGCAGCTTTTACTTAGGGACTCCAAATTCGGAACACGGTTATATTTTTGGTGTAGATTATCTTCACAGGCCGTGACACGAAAAGTTATTCAAAATTCATGGAACCTCCTTCAAAAAGAAGCAAGATTGAGAAGAGGATGGATAATATCGTGTACTTTCTGTTTGCTGTCCTAGTTGGGCTTTCTATTATCGGGTCAATTTTCTTTGGCATAGAAACTAGAGAGGACTTGGAAAATGGAAAAATGAGGAGATGGTACCTTAGGCGGATGACACTACAATTTATTATAACCCAAAAGGGCAGCCGTTGCAGCAATTTACAATTTTGACAGCTCTCATGCTTTATTCATATTTGATTCCGATTTCCTTGTATGTATCCATCGAAATTGTCAAAGTTCTCCAGAGTATTTTCATCAACCAAGATCTGCATATGTACCACGAAGAAACCGACAAGCCAGCATGCTCGGACCTCAAATCTAAATGAAGAACTTGGCCAGGTTGACACTATACTTTCCGATAAAACCGGAACTTTGACTTGCAACTCCATGGAATTTATCAAATGTTCTATAAGCTGGAACATAAATACGGTCATGGAATTACTGAAGTTGAAAGAGCTCTTGCATGGAGAAAGTGTTCACCTTTGGCTCGAGAGGTGCCAGAGATCAATGGCCAAGTAGAGGAGTTTAAGAAAGAAAAGCCATCGGTCAAAGGGTTTAATTTTGTGGATGAAAGAATCATGAACAGTAATTGGCTAAAAGAACCTCATGCTGATGTGATTCCAGAAGTTCTTCGACTATTGGCTATCTGTCATGCTGCAATACCTGAAGTGGATGAAGAAACCCGGAAGAATTTCGTATGAAGCCGAGTCACCAGATGAGGCAGCATTTGTGGTTGCAGCTAGGAATTGGGATTCGAGTTTTATGAAAGGACACAAACAAGCATTTCATTATATGAGTTCGATCTCTCCGGGAAAAAGTCGAAAGGTTAAAAAACTATAATCCTTATTTGTTTATAAATGATTTTCAAGGCCATCCATTGGAGCTAATGATATTTCATATATGTAATGAAAATGATGTAACATTTTTCTCTTTTGTAGATCTTATAAACTATTGAATATCTTGGAGTTTAGTAGCTCGAGAAAGCGGATGTCTGTGATTTTGCAGAATGAGGAAGGCAAGCTGCTGCTACTCTGTAAAAAGGTGCTGACAGGTTAAGTAAACAGAAACAATTAATCATTCTTTGTAGTTCTTTTAGGCATAAAAATACTTAACAACGGATTATATTAAGTACATTCTTTTCTTCTTACACTCAGTGTCATGTTTGAAAGACTACTTAAGAATGGACAAAAATTATGAAACAAACCAAGGAGCACATTGAAGAATATGCCGATGCGGTTTGAGGACTTTGGTACTTGCATACCGTGAAATAAATGAGGAAGAATATGTTGAGTTCAATGAGAAATTCACGGAAGCCAAAGAACATACTGAGTGCAGATAGGAAGAAATGATCGAGGAAGTGGCGGAGAGTATTGAGAGGATTTGATGATTCTTGGTGCTACAGCTGTTGAAGACAAACTTCAAAATGGGGTGGGTTGAAAGGTCACCTATTGAAAGCATTATTTGTCTATTTTTAGTGTCGTACTCATATTTTGCCTTTTCGTGCTGGATAGGTTCAGAATGCATTGACAAACTTGCACAAGCTGGGATCAAGATATGGGTTTTGACAGGAGATAAGATGGAAACAGCCATTAACATTGGGTATGATTATATATCACAAATGCTCACCGTAAAGTTTGATGATAACACTCGAATGCTGATATCAAGAACTTTGAACTTTGCAGCTTTGCCTGTAGTTTGCTGAGACAAGGAATGAAGCAAATAATAATAAATTCAGATACACGGAGAACAAGGCATTGGAGAAATCTGGGGATAAAACCGCTGCTGCAGCGGTAAACTCTTAGTTCAATGAATACTTTCTTTTATCTCTCTAGTCTTTCTCTTCATTGGATAAATCCGACATATTGAGTGTGCTTGCCAGCTGATGAGTTTTTTTCTAGGCATATAAAGCAAAGCGTTCTTCAGCAGATAGCCGAAGGAGGCAGTTGCTTACATCGTCAAATGAAAATTCTGAGGCATTGGCTTTGATTGTTGATGGAAAATCATTAACTTATGCTCTGGAAGATGATGTCAAAGGCGCCTTCTTAGAACTTGCCATTGGGTGTGCATCAAGTAATTTGTTGTCGTTCATCTCTAAACAAAAGGCTCTAGTAAGTTATATTATCCCTATATGTGTGTGTGCGTGTGTGTGTAAGCACAAAAATGGTTGTTTTCTGACGAAACTTGTTTTGCAATTCGAGGAGAATTCAAACTAATTAACTGGAAAAATACAAATTCACAGGTTACAAGACTGGTTAAAACTAAAACCGGAAGTACAACTCTAGCAATCGGTGATGGAGCAAATGATGTCGGTATGCTTCAAGAAGCGATATCGGAGTTGGTATCAGCGGTGTAGAAGGAATGCAGGTAATCTAAATAAATTGCTCCATGTATAAAAATGGTGCATTTGTTTTATTTCACTTGATGCTTTTCCTTCTCGTTTCTAATACCGACTTTTCAAAATTTTTAGGCTGTCATGTCAAGTGACATTGCAATCGCCCAGTTCCGGTTTTGGGCGCTTGCTTCTGGTGCATGGACATTGGTGTTATAGGCGGATTTCATCAATGGTAATATAAGTTACTTTTAGATGTTTTTATTTTTCACAACATCTGATATCAACTGGTAAAACTGAATGATTGAACTGTATTGCAGATATGCTATTTCTTTTACAAGAATATTGTTTTCGGTTTCACCCTCTTCTTCTATGAGATATATGCATCATTCTCGGGACAAGCTGTATACAACGATTGGTTTCTTTCCTTCTATAATGTTTTCTTCACATCACTGCCTGTGATCGCTCTTGGAGTTTTCGACCAGGATGTCTCATCCCGTTTATGTCTTAAGGTATCCCTCGTACAAGTTTCTATAATGTCGGATATGTGTATGTTTTAACTGTAACAATGATGTCTCGATTCTCTTCGACTCAATGTTGCAGTTTCCTCTATTATATCAAGAAGGCATACAAAATGTCCTATTTAGCTGGCTTGGATCATTGCGTGGGCATTTAGCGGAGTCCTAAGTGCTCTGGTCATCTTCTTCTTCTGCATCCGAGCAATGCAACATCAAGCCTTCCGCAAAGGTGGGGAAGTTGTCGGTTTAGAGATCCTCGGCACCACCATGTATACATGCGTGGTATGGGTTGTAAACTGCCAAATGGCATTATCAATATCTTATTTTACATACATACAACATCTCTTCATATGGGGCAGCATATTATTATGGTATATCTTCCTCATGGCATATGGAGCCATGGACCCGAGCATATCGACTACTGCCTACAAGGTGTTCGCCAGAATCCTGTGCGCCTGCTGGAATGTATTGGCTTCTTACTCTCCTTGTGTTGATATCTTCACTTCTCCCGTATTTCATGTACTCAGCTATCCAAGTCCGGTTTTCCCCTCGTATCATCAGATGATACAATGGATTCGATCCGATGGTCAATCCGATGACCTGAGTACTGTCATATGGTGCGACAGAGATCGTTCACGGCCGACAACAGTAGGGTATACTGCGGTTAGAAGCAAAATCAAGAAGCTCAAGAAAGGGAGGCGAGGATCATCAATGATCACAGTTTATTTGATCGGAATATGGTTTGTACATTATTACTTGTGCTGCTGGAGTTTCTTTCAAATGTACATATTTAACATCAAGAAAAGGTATTTCTTGACAAGAAAATTATGTCTGTAAGAGGTGCAGCCTAGTAGTATCCAACATTTGGGGTTCTAAGTTCCAAGTTAGAACCATCATTTTTGTGTTTTGATTTGTATGAAAGATGTAAGGTTATACAAATAAAAGTAAACTAATTTCTATTTGTTTCTTCAATCTTTAAAGAAAATTGATGAAAGTAATTAAGTTATTTTTATTTTGTTTTTAAAGTACATAGTTGTATTTGAGATAAGTTATTACCATCTTAATTAGATTCATGTTTGATAGAGTTTGGTTCAAAAATTAACTCGAGTAAAAATTTAAGCCTACTTAAATATGGGTCTAACTCGACATCAAATATTTAGAATTTGAGTCAGGCATAATATAGTTTCAAGTTTTTTTTTTCTTTTATTTTATGTATTGGTATGAAAATTACATATATTATGTTATAATATAAATACTAAAAATGTATATTTGTATTAAAAATATAAAATAATTTAAAAAATCAATAAACTCATATCCAACTCTTTATATATGAATCCTAGTAACATGGTCAAACCCAAAAGCTTTTAAAGTTAAAAGTTTATACGTTTCGTACAAGTAAAACAATTAACACTACTTGTCCTGTGGTTTAGACTTTAGATACACGTTACAATAAATACTATACAAGTTCATTATAAAAATTCAGTTCATTAATTCAATTGGTTCACATATTAACTTATTTAATTTCTCTTTTCGAATTAATATCTTAGTCAAATTTTTATCTAACTAATTTTATTAAATAATCTAATCTAGTTTAAACAATATTGATGAAAATTGAGAAATTTATTTCTCTATTTTAATTTATTAAAATTTGGTCATTGGAAATCTGAAAATTAGTTTAATAGTTGATAAACACATCAAGTTAGTGCTAATTTTTTTGATTTATTGCATACATAATCAACTTTTTAGTCGTGAGAATTAAACTTAAATACTAAATTAAAAAAATAGTTTTCTAATTTTATTTCATTTTATCATTTGATCAAAGACAAATATGGAAAAAATGGTTGATTTTTCCACTTAATTTTCGTCAAAGAAATGTGAAAAGTAATACAAAAATTCCGACGGATTTAGATAAATTTTTTTTTGACAAAAATGGTTGATTTGTCAATTTCCTGTTTGGTCTTAGATAGATCTTGTTGGAATTTGGATGGATTTAGATAATTTTATTAAAAAAATTCGGTTGATCTCACCATTGTTTGTTTCATAAATTTTTATTTAAGATTTAATTATAATATATAAATATTAATATATTATGAATATTTGAATTTTTTTAAAAGAATAAAATAGGTTCTCGAATTTCATCAAAATTGAACTTTTTGGAGTGTTGGAATTGCTGATTACTTAAAAAAAAAAAAAGAAGACACAAAAGTGCAAATTCAATAACAATAATTTATTATTATTATTATTATATTAGCATAAAATAACACGGCAAGTCTTTGAATTATGCTTAAGTTTTCTTATCCAACTATAAAATTATAAAATAATCACTCACAGTTTGTGTTTGTCTCTTTTAATCCGATTCGGTTGATGTGATAATTATAAAATTGATATAATAATAAATTTAGTTTTTAATTTTTATACATTATGTACATGTATTTCTTTATATAAAAGATATAAAAGATAAAACAACACCCTTAAAATGCTTAATATATAGTAATCACAGATTCATTATATTAATATTAAATTAATTTTTGCAGGCATATATTTTAATTTTCATGAGAAAATAGTATTTTCATCATTACAAATCTTATTTCACCTATAAAATAAAAATTCTAATTAAAAGTTTATTTTTGTGGATTTTTCTCAGGTATATGAGTCAAATTTGAATTTTGAAATTATTATTATCTGAATACCACCCACAATATAAAGAAAATTTTTTTAACTTATAAAAACGAAAAATAGCACCTAGAAAAAGAATCTATCCTCTAATTTTATCTTCTATTTTCTCTAAAATATTTGGTATCAAACATCACCATCAACACACATATATATATATATATATATATTTCTTTTTTAGATTCACCCAAAAATTGAATACCATAACTACCATGTGTTTTAAATGTATGCATGATGTGCACAAAACAACAAATGAGTTATGTACTTGAAAAAAAATGAAATATGAAAGACTGACTAACTTCTCACAACATCAAGGAGAGGAGCATTTAAGATAAAAGGTTCTGTCCTAAACAATCCAACAACTAAACAACTAAATCACCTTTATATATATATAAACTATATCTGAAAATAGCAGTGAAGAGCACAATTTAATTAAAGAAAAGGTGAAAAATAAAATAAAAAGGTATACACACACACACATGTAATGTAAGTTCAAGGAATCCAACAAGAAAGCTAAAAGGTTGTTCTGAGGCAATTGCAGAACTGCACAAACAACATATATATTTGAAAAGCAAAATAGAGCAGACCAAAGGATATATGCCATGTTCTTAAAGACCAAGTGCAAAGACAACCTATTACCAGACAAAAATAAAAAGAGTACCCATCTTTTAAAAAGAAAAGAAAAGAAAATGGTATTCAAGATAGCAAAGGTGTCTTTGTTTTGTTTTTTTTTTTTTTTTTGGCACTTTTGAGTGTGAGTTTTGTTTGTAGGTTGTTGGATGTATGTTACACCAGGTATTTACTTAGAGTATAATCTGCTTTTTAAGTTCTGTAATATTATATAATGTAATAATAATACTTTTGTTTTTGTCTGTTTATTGGCTTCTTTTTGGAGTTTTCTGCCCTACACCCTCTTCTCACTAAACTTGTGTCAAACATATATTCAGTATATTTATATATATACATCACCCTTCAATATATAAATCCTTTTGCTATATTCATATTTGTCACTCCTTCAATTTGTAAAGATAAAAAGAAATATTACACTGATATACTTCTTTCGAAGTTGGTAGTTATCTTAGTTATCCCTTTTAATAATTTTATCTCCAAATTTTAAATTCAAATCTTTTTAAAGAGTGTAATATACTTCATTATATTGCATCCAACACGTGATATACCTAATAATATAAAGTTGATTAAACCTAAATCATGGTGATCATATGGCTTACATACCTTTCATTTCATTCATGATGTCCAATAATATATATAATAGATATATGGCACCTTGCTAATTCAACCTAATTCAAATTGTGATTGCTTTGGCAAGCAGAGATTTAGTGTTTTCACTTATATTTTGCTCATTCTTTATATGTATAAATATAAATATATACATCACAAGCAGACAATCAACATGCAATTATCTCAAAATCATTCTTTAAATCACCATTATTATTCCATAATATCACATAGCAGTTCATTCTTTTTGGTTACCCCTATAACCCTTTCCTCCTCCTGTAATGGATAGCTCAAGATTGACTATGGTGTCTCAACAAGATCAAAGCCCTAACAAAACCAGACCTCCATTGAACCACATGAAGCACAAACCATGGCTGAAAACAGTGAAAAAGAAGCAACAAGAAGGTGTTCAACAATGGAAGAAGAAGATACGTAGGGGTCCGACAAAGACCATCGGGAAGATGGGTGGCTGAGATCAAAAACTCATCTCAAAAGCTAAGATTATGGCTAGGGACTTTCGACAAACCAGAAGAAGCAGCTTTGGCTTATGATAACGCCGCCATGGTTTTACGGGAAAGAATGCCAAGACCAATTTTCAGTATGAAGGAAACTTGAATCTAGTAGGAAAGGTTAATATTAATCCAAGGGTTTATCAGCTTCTTCAGCTAACAATCATGAAGAACCATGCAAGATCAGCTTTGAGATCCATTAATGGGAAAAGAATGGATCCTGTTGATGTTGATGGTTTCGATACCATTGTTGAAGAAACCATATTTTGTGATGATCATCATCACCATCATGATCATCATGATCATGATGAAGGTGGTAATAATAATAATAACAAGCTTTGTAAGGTTTCACTTGGGAATTCTAAGGTTTATTCTTCAGTTGTTGTTGCTCCTTCCTTTTGTTCTTCTTCTATAGATCAACAAGGACAAAAGGAAAATAATATGTAATAATTAAGTTGAATCACATGGTTTTTTTTGGTGGGATTTTCTTTTTCTTTTTTTTTCTCATGCAAATAAGTTGAAAATTGGATTGTCTAAAAGAAGTTCTTTTTATTTTGTAAATTTATATTGTTCAATATTCTATGTTAATTTCAACTTATATATATCAAATGGGAAGAGAAAAATAAATTTAAAAAGATGATTACTGTTTATTCCATGCAATTTCAAAGTTTATGTTAATTTCTTGAGATGTTTCTTCCATTTTTAACCATAAAATTTTAAGCGTTTGAAGGAAAACTTTTTGAAGTGCTGTTCGTTGGAAGCCAATGAATCCCTCAACATAGTTGATATTGTGCTTGAGATGTCTATAGTTGATTTTATTTTTAGTTTTTGTCTTTTTGACTTTACGGAGAACCACGACAAGTTCATAGAGTGAGAGCACCTCACCCGCCAAAGAAATGTGAGGATTTGCTCTTGGTGGGGTTTGAATCTATGCCCTTATATGACATTTGTGGGTAAGATGGATATCACTTGAGATGCACTCCCACTCTGTGATTCTCTCGAGACTCTCCATGGAGTTGAGAGACAAAGCTCGAGGAATAAAATTGAGCATAGACATCCTAAGTACAATACCAACCACCGTTGAGGGTCTGTCAACTCCTTGTGTATGATCTGTCAACTCCTTGTGTATGATACTTCAAAAACTTATCTCGGAGCAAGTTTGAGTTCCCTCAATATTATTTTTATTTTTTGGTAATGATAATCTTATTATAGTTTTCCAAGTTTTATTTAACTGAATTCTCCTTTGAATCAGACATGTATCAATGGCAGAGTTGGCATATTTTCAAGGTTTTGTTTAGCATTTTAACTGATTATATTACTATAAAATAGAATAATATGATATAAGAAATGACACCTAAGTTATTGTTTGTTCTACAATGTACAACGTCTTTTGTCATCATTTGTATTATATATTGTCCATTGCGCTTGATGACCATAGTTTTCTTTTATTTTTATTTTGGCTGGACAATGTAGTCAATCTCCAAACAAAAAGTAAGTTAAATGGGATTTTCATAGGAGCAGTAGCGAGGTGAATAGTTGGGCTAGATTGATTTTCTTCATAGAGCAACCAATGTCACATCGAAAAAGAATTCTTTATCTGATCCCTTTACAAGATTGTGGCAAAAATGCTTTCAAGAAGGCTCAAGCTGTTTATGCCAAAACTCGTGAGTAGTACACATGGTGCATTTATACAAGGTATAGGCAAATCTTTGGTGGGATTTTTATAGCTAACAAAACCATGCTTCACGAGTCAACAACAGGGAAAAAAGAAAGAGAAGAATCTTGACAGCTTCCAACGTTTTTGTGAATAAAAATTAGCAATTTGATTGTGCGTAGGGATATGATGGCAAATTATTAAACCTTGTTGGATGTAAAATCTCGGATAAACGACAAAATCCACCTCTATATGCTTGGTTCGTTCATAGTAGACCGGATTATTACCAATATGACATGCAACTTGACTATCACAAAACAAGGAAATTGGATTTGAATGATTAACATATAAATTTGCAAGTAATTGTTGTAGCCAAATCTCACAAGCAGTGGCTGCCATAGAGCGATATTCTGCCTGCTTCAGCTCAAGAACGCGACACCGTTACCTGTTTCTTGCTCTTTCAAGAAATAGGTGAATGCCTAAAAAATGAAATAGCCACTGAGTGGGCAACTTGCCCAATTTGAATCACAAAAAGCTTTGAGTGACAAAGGACTTGAAGTCTATAGAAACGAGCCCTGACCATGTGCAAGTTTTAGATAGTGCAATATGCACAAAGCAGACTGCTAGTTATTGTGTCATAAACTGAGATGACAAATGAACATAATGGCAAAGATCTTGTCTAGTAGTGGTGAGATAAATCAACCTTCGGTAGGAGCCAGATCTTTAAGAAGAGAACTTTCATTCAAAGCTAAATGATGGTGGTACTCCATCGGAACTATTCCTTTTGAACTCAGGGCAACTTTTAAACCAAGAAAATATTTAATGGAAACCAAGAAGCTAAGTAGCACTTTAAAGCTCAATTTTTGATGAATCATTAGTGGCAACAATAACATCATCCACATACACAAGGGTAGCAACAAAAGAATTTCTTTGATGATCAATAAATAAAGAAGAGTCAGCCTCGGATTAATTAAAACCAAACTGCAAGACAGCAGTGGAAAACTTGGCAAACCATTGTTGCGGAGCTTGTTTTAACCCATAAAGTGAGCGACGGAGATGACAAACTTTATTATCGTTTGTAGATAAATATCCAGGTGGTGGTTGCATGTAAAATTCCTATGTAAATATCCACGAATAAAATCATTATGCACATCTAATTGGTGAAGTTCCCAATTTCAAATAGCTACAAGAGCCAAAAGCATACGAACAGTAGTAAGTTTAGCAACCGGAGAAAAAGTTTCAGTGTAATCCAAACCTACAACTTGAGTGTAACCCTTGGGAACAGGACGAGCTTTGAAACACTAAATCGATCAATCAGAATTGTATTTTATTTTGTAGACCCATTTACACCCGATGTCCCTTTTATCGGGAGGAAGATGCTCCATAATCCATAATCCATTTACACGACTTTATAACCAAAAAACGCATTTAATGGATCTCGGTTCCAATTTTTCATTATCAACATGAGCATCGCAGAACACCCAAAAATCTTTAAATTAGAATAATTAGTAAAATTACTGAGACCATACCTCTTGTGAGTCTCTTTCTCAATGACAGCGGATGAAGATCGGTTGATCAAAAAACATGCGATGAAGTGCATACGCCCCAAAATGACTTCGGTAAGTTGGCATTTGACAACATACATCGAACCTTCTCCATGATCGTTCTTTTCATTCGTTCTGCAACGCCGTTTTGCTGTGGAGTATGACGAACTATCAAGTGTCTCATGATCCCTTCTGATTTGCACAATCTATTAAACTCATCAGAATAGAACTCTAAGCCATTGTCTGTACGGAAGTATTTTATCTGTTTTCCCGTCTGTTTTTCAATCATAATTTTTCAAGACTTAAATACAAAAAACACATCGCTTTTCTACTTCAAGAAGAACGCCCAAAATTTTCTGGAAAAATCATCAATAAAGGTTAGCATATAATTAGCTCCACCACTCGAAGGCAATCTGGATGGCCCCCACAGATCAGAATGAATATACTCCAATGTTCCCTTCATGTTATGGATTCCTCTAGTGAATCGAACTCTCTTTTGCTTCTTAAAAACACAGTGCTTACAGAAATTCAGTTTGCAAATTCCTTGCCCATCAAGAAGTCCTCTTTTGCTCAATTCTGCCATGCCATTCTCACTCATATGCCCTAGGCGCATATGCCAAAATTTAGTAATATCATCATCGACAAGGAATAGGAAACAACATTGCATCACGATAATAGTAGAACCACCTACAAAACATATAAATTAGCAATTTTTCTTTGCCCTTTCATCACAACAAGGGACCCTTTGGAAATATTTAAAACCCACTTTCAATTTGTGTATCTGCACCCCTTTGAATCAAGAGTACTCGGCAAAATTAATTTCTTTTCAATTCGGAACATGCCGTGCGTCACTAAGTGTTACGACAACCCCATCAAACATCTTAACTTTAATTGTTCCAACACTGCGATTTTACACTAAGCATTATTTCCCATCAAAATAACACCTTCGGACCTTTGTTTCGTAAGTTGTAAACCAATCTCGATTGAGACTCATGTGGAAGGTGCGGCTGAATCAAGTATCCACTCCTCACTTACTTTAGAATCATTGTGAAGCGGCTAGAAGTTCACCATCATTTTGTAGTCTTCCATGACATCGACTTCACCAGGAATTTTCTCGGTTGTTTTCCTTTTGATTCGCAGCCTCCCTTTTAATCTTATTTTGTAGTTTATAGTACTCAGATTTAATGTGCCCTTTCTTCTTGCAGAAGTTACAAGTTTTACCTCTATTTGAAGACTTGATCTACCCTTAGATTTACCACGAGGATTCCGTTCTGTGTCCTACCACGATCATCATCGGCATTCGATCTTGTCTCCCATGAACAATGAGACCCTCTCCGAGAGTCGGGTTTAACAACAAGATGTTTCATCTTATCATACGAGGTTAAAGAATCATAAACCTCATCAAGCGTGAGAGACTCGCGGCTATATAAAATCGTGTCTCTAAAGGTTAAATAAGGCAGGGGCAACGAACAAAGTAGAATCAACCCTAGATCTTCCTTATCATCTTTGAACCTCCATGGCCTCCAAGTTTGAGAGAATTTCTTTAAACTTTGTTAAGTGTTCGTGTACTGACGCACCTTCCTCCAAAGCGATGAGCATAAAGACATTTGCTTCATATACAACTTGCTTGTTAGAGTTTTCGACATACATATTTGTTCTAGCCTCTTCTATAATGCAGCGACAATCTTCTCTTTCATCACATCCTGCAAAATTTCGTTGGACAAATGTAGATGTAATTGTGTTAACGCCTTTCGATCCTTACACTTCTTCTCTTCATCTATTAATGTCGAAGACATCTTATCTATCCCTAGCAGGGCATCCTCCAGATCCATCTGCGTAAGAACTGCTTGTATCTTAATCTGCCACAATGCAAATCTGGTGTTGCGATCCAACAGCGGAATTTCATACTTCAAAGACGCCATTACTGTGATTGAGATGAACAACCCGGAAGCTCTGACACCAATTTGTGAAAAATAAAGTAAAATAAAAAAATAAAAAAGAAAAACACATGATTTTACGTGAAACCCTTTCGGGGAAAAACCACGGAGCGAGAGGAGAAGAAAATTCACTATGTGAAAATTTTGAATCAATACAAAAGGAATAGACTATGTCTATTTATAGGCTTGTAAAGCCATACTCTAGTAAGATTGAAACACCTTATCCTAATAAATATAAAATAGATGGAGTTTAATAAGGTTTAAAAACCTTATTCTAAAATAAAATAAAAGAAGTCTAGTTCTATATGGATTTTACTTTTTATTTTATTTTCTATCGTATTTTATTTAAATAAGAATTCGGGTTACTTAATTCTAACAATTCTTTTGAAGAGATCAAGTTCGAGATGATTACGTCTCGGGATGAGCTAAAAGAGTAACTCATGGAGGAGTTGGATGAGGCTATGAGGGAGGCCTTAAGCGGTCTTGCTTGGAAGAATGAGGCCTTCAAGGTGTTGGTGGAAGTGATGTGGGGCAAGATCAAGAAGAAATTTGAAGAGTGAGCTTTTGAGTGTTAAAGCACCTAAAGGTGATGCCATGCCGATGTGGTCGAGTTATCGAGATGTGCCGAAGCCAAAGGAGTTCAAAAGCATGAGGGATGCCAAAGATGTGGACAACTTCCTTTGGAGGTTCGAGTAAAACTTCTGTGTGATCGGGATCAAGGAAGATGCTCTTAAGCTAAGCACTTGTTTGATACACTTAATTGATGTTGCCTTACTTTGGTGACGTCGTAAGAGTGAAAATGCAAGGCGTGGGGGTGAGATTATTGATATTTGGGAGGCCTTCCAAAGAGAGTTTAGACTGCATTTCTACCCTAAGTATGCTATTGAAGAGGCCTGATTGAAGTTGAGGTTTTTCAACCTTTAAATAGATATAGTCGAAACTCTTTTTGTATCACTAGATTTTCAACATTAGTAAATTTTCTTCTTCTCTACTGTAGTTTTTTCTGAAAGGCTATTTTATTTTTCCTTATTAATTTGTGATTGTTTTATATTACCATTATCGACATTTAGTTTTTATATATATATTTTTAGATAAAATTTTATTTTTGTAAGTCTTGATAATTATACATGCAAAAAATTAACCTATCCGATTTTAAGGCTTAGACGAAAGCCAACATGCACAATGTAGTGCCTATGTTAGGCTTGGTAGGAGCCTGCCACTCCCTCGGCAAAAGGTATTTTTTTTTTTTTTCTCGATCAAGAAAATCATTTTATTCGAAAGAGAAGAGTATCACAACTCAAAGCACCAAACCCAGCAATAAAACATAATATCAAGACAGAAAAACTCCTCATAAGACCATTACTAATGAAGCAAAAATTCATTTTCATATGGTCTTTCAAACTGTTCTTATTTTCTTTGCATGGCAATATTCATCACGATAATGTTGGTAAAGTCAAATCTAAATTGCTACTTACAAGTTTTTGCAGTAGAATGAACACCATATAATATATCAAGTAGACTTGTAATAGAGCGTAATAGTTCTTCCACTGCTAACTTTATGATGTAATGTACAATAGAGATGGCTATGTAATATTTTATACGTGTATATATATATATATATATATATTTTAAGAATTATCAACGATGGAATTGACATGTTTTGACAGTTTTATTTTAGTGTATCCTTATTTTTGGGTTTTGTGACTCCCACTCTTTGAAGTATTATTCAGAACGAGTTTATTAAAATAATTTCTCGCTTACGTGAGATACAAATAATCTTTTAAAGTAACATCTCAAAAAAATCTTCTTAAAATAACTCTTTAAGTATCAGGTTATGCGGTACCCACATAACAACTGTCATTTGCAATATTAATTTGTTATGTCTCATCTAAAGGAATTGGCAGTATATCCCATCGCCACCCTATCTATATCTATTGAAATAAAACGATTGGTCAATAGATTACTTATAAAAAAGAGACATGTGACTCCTTAACATCATGCCCCAAAATATTTAAGCTTTGGGTCATGTACTTGAAGAGGATTTTTCTCTTCTCCTTTGGAACGACCTTAATCCTTCGACGGCAACTCTCCACCTCACCTTAAGCGAGATGAACCGCCATACACCATTGTTATTACCTTCCCTTGTTTGATACCTCATCAACATATTATTTTAATTTAATTATTAAAATAAAGTAAACGAATATGATGTAAGAAATCATACCTTAGTTATTGTTTGTTCTGCAACGTATAACATCTTTTGTCATTTTCTGCATTATATATTCTCCATATGTCCATTTATAATTATTTTAATGGATGGAATTACGAGACACTTTTAGAATATTATTTTAACATTAAGTTTTTAAAATCAAATTGGTGGTCGAATAAATTAGATTATTAGTTTACAAATTTAATTAATCCGTATGGTTTAATTATATAAATTATAAAAATAAAAAAATATTAAAAATTAGTTCAATTATAAGTGTTTAGTCAAATTCAACCGGACCGTATTGATTTATAACTCAACCAATCTAAAACTTTTTACTGATTAGGACCGAGTCAATTCCCAATTCGACCGGTCAATTTGATCTAATTTAGATACTTTATATGTTGAAGACCATAGTATTTTCATTTTAGTTTTTGTCAAAAAAAAAAAAGCCGATTCGAAAATTTTATATGTTCGTAGTTTAAAATACTTTATATATAAATTTTGGTAAGTTAATAATTAATTAATATTATATAAAAATTTTAAAATTTACCAATTAAACCTTAATTCGAGAGAATATTTAGATCAGGAAATATTTGATTACTTTAAAGTTTGAGAATCTATTTATATATATATATATATAATATAACAATTTAAGGTTACAATAAAAGGAAATAATTCTTATATGGCAAGTCTAAGAATTTATCACTTGACATTAATTTTTGGTCACTTGCTTTTATTGACTAAAATTTAAAATAAATATTAATTTAATTTAATTTTCTTATGAAAATATATCAATATTAAATACCTCTTCATATAATAATGATTATATACGTCAATAATCTTTGCCATAATTAATTTATTCATAGATTATGAAAAAATATAAATATGTGCACACTTAATTTAATTTTAATTTTTTCTTAATATTAAGTCATTATATATTATTTTTAATATCCATTATAGGAAAATAAAAATATGTGCTTCAAGTTCCTAGAATTTAAATTTTACTCATTTATTCATCCACTCAATTTTTTTTATTTATTGAAAATTAAATTTCATATGTAATATATATATAAAATATTTCTTTCTTTAATATATAGATGTGAAAGATATTATTGAAATTATACAGATTAATTTATTAATTTAGTTATCATTTGTGTGTTTTTTCCTTTTCTTTTTGAACTAGTGTATTTTTTTCTACACATCTTTCATTATGTAATTTTTATTTTTTAACTTGATTTATATAGTTTTTTTCTCTCTTTTAATATTTAAATTATATTCTAAAAGAGTAAAGCTGAAATCTTAATTAGGAGTAATATTAAATCATTCAAGTTTATTTTTAGTTTAATTTTTTTACCTTGATTATAATTTAATTTAATTTATCATCATTATTAAAAGTTAAATATTTATATTATTTTAATTTTTAATAATAATATTTATGAAATGTTACAAAATTTTTACATTTTTAATAATCTAATCTAATATATTTTAATTAAGAGACACAATTAACTTCTACATCGTCATCGCAAAAAACTAATTGAAGTACTATTCTATTATTGTATTAACTTTTAATTTTATAAATTTTAAAAGAATATACTGAAATTTTTATCAGTTTTGGGGCTAATACTATCCCTAGTGTCGAAACCATTTTTTTTTGAAAAACGAGGATCGACTTTTGAAGACAAAAATGTGGAGTCGCCACCAATCTTTTCTTATTTAGGTGTGATTGGATCACCTAAAGACTTGATAATTTTAATAGAACATTTCAATTTACTAAAACTACGATTTTGGTTTGAGAAAACAGGTTCGGGAGTCGGTTACGCATGAGGAAGGGTTAGCACCCTCATTACGCCCAAAATTGGTACCAAATTGATTAAATGTTGTCCTCGTGTCTGAGATTTAAAATGATTTTTGAAATAAGATTCCTTATTATTACGTTTCAATAACCCGAATTGGTCGTCATAATCTTCTTGTTTCAGAAGAATATAGCACCACATCCAGCACAGTAGGATGCGATCCTTTATATCCTCGAAAGCGAGATAGATTTCGACTTCCAAAAATTTATAATTTAGAAATTTCAAAGGGATGCTCAATTATTTAGTTCAATTAGAAATCGAAACCCAGCACAGTAGGGCACGATTCCTCGAATTTCCAAACGTTGAACATTACCTCGTCTTAGAATTTAGAAAGCTTGAGTGAAATTGAAAAGGGACATTCGATTTTTGGGACAAATGGGAGATAGCGACCCAACACGATAGGGTACTATTCCCGAATTGCTAAGCCTCGAATGTTTCCTTTGTCTAAAAAAATCTAGAAAACATGTACAAAATTCTAAAGAGATATTCGATAATTTAGAGCAAACGCGAAATTGCAACTCCAAACGGTAGTAGGGCACGATCCCGAATTGCTAAACATCAAATATCGCTTCGTTTCGATGAATAAATGCGAAAGCGCTTAATATACTAATTCGGTTTAAAATAAAATGAGATAGTTATTTTTAAAGGGTTATAAGTTATAAACAAAATTTTGAAAATCTAAAGGAAGTAAAACACTGGATAATATGAATATATAAGATGCTACGATGGATTGAAAGGAGATTAACATGATTCGTTTAATAAATTAACAAGATAGCAACCAAATTATCAATTCCCTAATCATGGATGAAGAATAATTAATATGATAACAATATAAAATAAAAGTAATATACCCCATAATATATATAACCTAATACCATATTCAAATGCAAAGAATACAACAAAATAGAAATTAAAGAAGAATATATATGTGTGTATGAAATGAATTTTTGAAGGATGAGTGCATACCATAAATTATATGAATTATTAAACTTAAAATTTACATAGGTAACAAAGTGTATATATATATATATATATATGAAAATAATACATAATGATAATATGAGAGTGTATCAATAAACAACTAGTATGGTTTTAAAACATGGTTCCCAAAAGAAATATGTTATACATATAAATAATAGGATCTATAACGTAGAAAAATATTATGAAATTGCATGGGAATAATAATATGTATTAAAAATAATTTAATTTGTGTCATTCATGTAAATACTTTAAAAATAATTATTTAAATGATGTGAAATTAAAATTTCAATTATAAAATTATATATTATATGTTTACTAAAATTAAGAGAACAATTAAAAATATTAGAAAACCATATACATATATATATATAATAAGAGTAGCAAAGCTTTAATATATATATATAGATTAAACATAAATACCGAGTATACTTAGTAAACATCGAGGTATATAGATGAATCCAAGAGAAATTACAAAATATTATGAAACTAGTAGTATACACAGACTAAAACAAATTATATTACAACTAGAAACCAATTATTAAAATGAGAGAATAAATAAAAATTTCATTATAATGCTTTTCAAAACAAAATTTAATTACCACAGCAACAAAATATCACAACTCATAATCTAGCATATAGTAAAAAAATATGTGCAGTAAATAAAAATATGGATAAGACCTAATTGAAACAAAGTTGAAACAGGAGAACCAATTTATAAATAGAATAATTGCGAAATAGGGTCAATATGCCATGCGCACAAATATACTGGGGTGGAATGATAAATATTCGCGCTTACAATACAAACAATAGACCATGAGACCTAATTGAAACCATACACAAACTAACGGGCCAATTTTAAAACATGAATTAGCGAATCAGCGACAATTGAGGACTCTGCAAAGGGGAGGGATCTATTGCGCAATTATCCCCTCACCGCATAAACACGCGATCCCAGCCATGGGTGGGTGGTCAGCGGAGTTAGGTCCATATGGCACCGTTTTGGGGCCATCGGAGATGAGCCCATACGGTGCCGTTTTGCAATCTGGGTAAAAAAACCTAATCCTTTCATTTACCTAATCAAGCATAAAAACAACCCCTTTCCCCTTTTCTTCTCTGCCAAAGCAGAAGAAGCGACCCTGACCTCACCATTTTGTCCTCCCGACCGATTCGGATGGTTCTCCTCCGAGAACGATGGTCGGCCACTAGGGAGCAACGATTGGCGCCACAAATCTGGTATGCTACTGTGCACATCGACCTCAAATTCTCCCTTTTCAAACTCCGATTTGACGAAAGTGAAAGGGGATCGACGGACTAATAACAGGGTATGCTTTCTTTTCCCTTTTTATTTTATTGTGTTCTATGTAAATAAATAAATGAAAACAAGAATGAATCGAGAGAGAATGTTTGATCCGAAAATCACCTTTTAAATCCGATTTTATATCACATTTAGTGTTGCCTACTTTTGTGTATTACAACTCTTTCCCTTTTGTATTCAAGAAAAGATCAAAGAGGAAAAAAAGAAAGAAGAAGCCCTTCCGTTTCTGTTCCCCTTTATATAATTGAAAATTTTTTTACAAATACCCCTGTTTCTTTCACTGTTCATGCATTAAATTTGTGTCTTTCTTTGTAGGGACAATGGCATGGGAGTGGCCACTGATGTATGCAATAGGGATATGGTCTAGGTTCTAAGGCTAAAGGGGATAGGGATTAGGGTTAATTTGTTTTTTCAAAATGTTGGGGATGGGCTAGGGTTTACTTGATTATTTTCTCTTGGGCCTCAAAATGGGTAGTGGGTCGGGATAGAAAATTTTTGGGCTTTGGTGGCCCGGGCAAAATCAGTGTCTGGTACCGCTCTCTTGCTTGTTGTCGCAGAACGAGCAGAGCAAAGACTTTTAAAGACCTGATTTGGCCCGCCCATGTCGAGTCCTAACTTCTTTGGCGCTCTTCTTCTTCTTGTATCTTCGAGGAGATAGGGTTTGTTTTGATCCGCTCTCTGCAGACTTGAGAGAGATAAGATCGTGATTTATAGCTTCAATCTGCTTCCACCTGCAACTTCGGGAGATAAGATTTGCTATATTTTGTTTGCTCCACTGCAACTTCAGGGGAGATAAGACTCAGAACTTCAACCTCGCTCCATCGCAACTTCGGGGAGATAAGGCTAGTGGCTTCCGATCGCTTCCATCGCAACTTCGTGGGAGATAAGATTTGTCATCTTGGGCCTACTCCACGGCAATCTTCGGGGAGATAAGACTTGTAATCTTGGCCTACTCCATCGCGACTTCAGAGGAGATAAGACTTGTTTTTATCTCGCTTTCTCTGCAACTTCGCAGAGAGATAAGATCGTAATTTATAGCTTCAACTGTTCCACTGCAACTTCGGGGAGATAAGATTTGCTATCTTTGGTCTCGCTCCACCGCAACAACTTGGGAGATAAGACTTGTAACTTTAATCTGCTCCACTTGCAACTTCGTGGAGATAAGATTTGTCATCTTGATCTGCTCCACTGCGACTTCAGGGAGATAAGACTTGTTTTGATTTTCTTCGCTGAAACTTCAAGGAGATCTGTCGTGGCTTCTAGCCGCTCCAACGCCATTTCAGGGAAAAGGTTCGCTAAAACTTCAAGGAGATCTGTTGTGGCTTTTAGCCGCTCCAACGCCATTTCAGAGAGAAAAGATCCACCGAAACTTTAAGGAGATCTGCTGTCGCTTTTAGCCGCTCCAACGCCATTT
Organism: Gossypium anomalum; assembly: GCA_025698475.1. Classification (NCBI taxonomy): domain Eukaryota; kingdom Viridiplantae; phylum Streptophyta; class Magnoliopsida; order Malvales; family Malvaceae; genus Gossypium; species Gossypium anomalum. Next base: position 29,831 of record JAOWAC010000048.1, read on the forward strand.
CAGGGAAAATGATTGGTAATTCAGCCTATTACCCTACCGCCCAGGGGGTTAAGGCTTGTGAATTTACTGATTCTAGGATATGACTTGTGGAATCGGTTCCATGTATTTGTGCTTATGCCAAAGAATTAAGATGCTATGATCGAATTGAATCGATTATTCCTAACTAGCTATGAATGTTCTATAAATGCATGAGTGCAAAGATGTTGTGAGCATGAATTTCTTTTAATGTTTAGGTTATCATTGCTCTTTGTTCGTCAAGGTTCTTTCAATCGAATCGATACCCTGTCTCCTTATTAAACTTAAGTCTTTGAACAGAAACCCAAATTGGTGGCCCAAATTTAGACTCTTTCTTCTCAAGTGTTTCCAATCTTTAAGTTTGGGTTAGTTCTAAATAACGCCTATTTGAGTTCCTGCACTATTTAGGAACTTTCAGAGTAATATTCGTAACTTCTTTTGTAAAAGTGTCATTAATCCATTAATCATCATTTCAATGCAAAATGCTTAAAAGAGATCACAATAATGACAGAACCGAAATTTGTCAAAAACAAAAATTTGAAGGGAATAAATTAATCACAGTCAACTAGCGTTGTAAGAATACAAAGTGAATGAAAAGAAAATAGGTGCCCTGATATCGCAGCCGTGAGCTTCTGCTGCACGAACTTCCCGAGGACTCCTTTTTGCCTAATATGTGCTGGGGATCTAGAGTACTCTTGTAGATGCCCCAAGGTGCAACATCCTCTTCCTTGTTAATTTGGGTATCACATGCCCCACTTTTGATCAAAATTTGAATCGCCCTTTTGCACCTGGGTTTTCAATTCAAACCCCTTGGTCTCAAGATGCTCTTTATGAGTTTTCACCTTGGCCTCCTCCTTTTTTTTTTTTTTTTTATTTTTTAGGCGAAGTATTTCTTGACCGAATCTGACTGGCAGGATTAGGTAAAGTTTTGCCATCCATTTTGGCCAATATCAATGCTCCTCCGTAAAAGGCTTTTTTACCACATAAGGCCCTTCCCAACTCTGCATCCATTTCCTAAATCCTTTTGTATGGGTAGGATCTTTTTCAATACTAGGTCTCCTCGTGGAATTCTCTGGGGACGAACCTTTTTGTTGTAAGCACGCATCATTCGCTTTTGATACATTTGACCATGGCGAATAGCCCTTAGCCTCTTTTCTTCAATTAAATTCAATTGGTCGACGGATGGATCCATTCTCGTCTTCGCCCAACTTTACTTCGACAAAACTCGGGGAAGGAATCTCGACTCGATGGGTAAAACCGCCTCCATTCCATAGACTAAAGAGAAAGGCGTTGTCTCGGTAGAAGTCCGAACGGATGTTCGATAAGCATAGAGGGCGTAATGGTAGCTTCTCATGCCAATCTTTATAAGTTTCAGTCATTTTTCCCACAATCTTCTTGATGTTCTTGTTGGTCGCTTCGATCGCACGTTCATTTTCGCGATATGGTGACGAGTTGTGGTGTATTCGATCTTGAATTGACTGCGGACCTTCTCGCTATTGTAATCGTTGTTCAAATTCAACGATTATCGATATGATTCTTTCTCGCATTCCATACCGACAAATGATTTCCTTTTTCAGAACTTGCTAATCGCCATTTAGTTACATTAGCATATGAAGCGGCTTCCACCCACTTGGTGAAATACTCAATAACCACAAAGATGAATCGATGCCCATTCGAAGCTTTTGGCGAGATCGCCCAATCACATCCATGCCCCACATCGAAAAGGGCCAAGGTGAAGTCATAACATGCGGGGCGAAGGAGAGGCACGTTAATCTTGTCTCCATAGATTTGGCACTTATGGCACCTTTTGGCGTAGTTAATATGAGTCTCCTTCCATGGTGGACCAATAATAACCAAACCTCATAATTTGTCCGGCCATTGTAAAACCATTAGCGTGTGTCCGCAAACGCCCTCATGAACTTCCTCCAAGATTTTCTTAGCCTCACATAAGCTTCTACGCATCTTAGCAAAGACTTGGTCTTTTCTTTTTGTATAGGATTTCTCCATCCAAGACGTAGTCGCTAGCCAATCTTTCTCAATGTTCTTTTATCATTCTCAAGTAGCTTGGTCTGGGTACTCACGATTCTTCATATATCGCAGATATCGCGGTATTCAAGGATGATCATCATTTTTGCTTCTTCTTCGAGGTTGCAACAATGAGCTGGAGCCTCAGAATACTCATTGGATCGGTTTCACATCCTCTTGTTTGCTCACCTTGATCATGAAGCTAGAGTTGCTATGGCGTCACCATCCGATTTTCTTCTCGAGGGAGGTAGTAGAACATGATGTCGCCAAATTCTTCAATCAGTTCGAGGACCGTTTTTGTAATTGATCAATTTGGGATCTCTCGCCTCCCATTCGCCTTTGAGTTGATAAATCACAGTAGGCGTAATCCCCATACACTTCTAGTGTTTTGATCTTGCGTTCTATGGCCGCACGGATGCCCATAATGCATGCTTCGTATTCCGCCATATTATTCGTACAATCAAAATCCAATTTCATCGTGAAGGGATAATGATCTCCGTCTGGGATACCAAGATCGCCTCGATTCCATTACCCACAGCGTTTGATGCTCCGTCAAGTTTAGCTTCCAAGGATGACCTTTCGAGGGCTTTCTTCAACGGTTGCCACGCATACATCGATCTTCATTTGGGAAATCAAAGTTCAGAGGCTCATAGTCTTCTAGAGCTCTCATCTGCTAGAAAGTCCGCTATTGCACTCCCTTTACAAAACTTTCGGTTCACGATACGATATCAAACTCAGAGAGTAAGATTTGCCATCGGGCCATTCTTCCATTCAAAGCAGTCGACTCCATCAAGTACTTCAGAGGATCCAATTTGGAAATCAACCAAGTTGTGTGATACAACAGATATTGTCTCAACCTTCGGGTTGTCCAAATTAAGGCACAACATAATTTTTCAATTGGCGAGTATCTCATCTCACACTCAGTGAACTTCTTACTGAGGTAATATATCGCTCTTTCTTTCCTTCCTGACTCATCGTGTTGGCCAAGCACACATCCCATAGAACTTTCAAATACTGTCAAATACAGTATCAGTGGCTTATTTGGACTAGGTGGTGTCAGCACTGGGGCATTAGACAAATATTGCTTAACCTTGTCGAAGGTCTTCTGGCACTCCTCGTCCCAAACACCAGGGTTATGTTTCTTAAGAAGACGGAATATGGGGTCACATTTCTGGTCGGGCCAGAAATAAACCGAGCGATGTAATTTAGTCTCCCTAAGAATCCCCGAACTTCCTTTTGAGTAAGCGCATGAGGTAATTTTGTATGGCCTTGACTTTATCTGGGTCAATCTCAATCCCTTTTTCACGACTACGAATCCTAGCAAATTTTCCCCGACTGCCCCAAGGTACATTTTGTTGGATTGAGTTTCAACCGGAATTTTCTCGCCTCAAAATAATTTCTTCAAGACCGCACATGCTCTTCTTTTCCGTCCGACTTAGCGATTATGTCGCCAACATAGACTTCGATTTTTTTGTGCATCATGTCATGGAATAGGTTACCATAGCTCTCTGATATGTAGCTCCCGCATTTTTCAATCCGAATGGCATTACCTTTATAGCAAAAGGTTCCACTGTGGTCACAAAAGTGGTCTTACTCATGTCTTCGTGGATGCATTTTGATCCGATTGTACCGAGAAACCATCCATGAAGGAGAAGAGTGAGTAACCCGCCGTGTTGTCCACTAAGGTGTCAATGTGAGGCAATGGGAAATTATCCTTCTGGGCTGGCTTTGTTTGATCCTCGTAGTCACGCACATCCGCATTCTTTCCATCTTTTTTTGGGGACAGTGGACGATGTTGGCTACCCATTCCGAGTATTCAACTACTTGTAAGAAACCAAAGATCGAATCGTTTCTTGACCTCTCTTTTATTTTCAATAAAACATCCGGTCTCATCCGTCGCAGCTTTCGTTGAATCGGCTACATTCCTCCTTAATAGTGGAGTTCATGTACTACAACGTCAAGATTTTTAGCCCAGCATATCTTGATATGACCATGCAAAGACGCCCTTGAACTCTTGGAGTAGCTTAATAAGGTTCTCGCTTTGTCTCTATGGATATGCAAGCTCCAATCTTTACTTCTTTCTTTTCTAGTTCATTCCCCAAATTCACAACTTCTATTGACTCTTCGTGTGGTAGGATCTGCTTTCTCCTCTTGTTCTACCATTCTTAACAAATCAGGGGACAAGTTACGGTCTCTGTCATCTTCAAAGTCCCGTGATCCTCTAGACACACATCTTGCTCGAGCGGAGACTCGAGTTAGTGGCAACGTTGCTTCATATCATTGATATCCAGGGGACTCGTTATAGGTATGAAGGAAGATACAAAGAACAAAAAGAATCTAAGAATGACGTGGATAGTATGGTTATGAATGAAAGAATAAAAGAATATTTGCGCTTTATAAGACAAAAAGATGCATTTCATTGAAATAATGATTTTTGAACACAAGCCTATTTCACAAAGGGCACTTATTACTCCTAGGCTTAGAGTAATAGTGTGTTTTGGGCATTACTCCGAATTAGTTCTAAAGACTACAGGAATCTCCTCCGCATCCAGTTATTCAACACTTCCCATTGGAAAAGGCCGAATGCCTAATAAATTCTCTTCTCCAGCCCATCCTCGTATGTGGCGTTAATGCTCAAGTTTCCCATTAGTTCTTCGTAAGATTCTTTCCTTGTCGCTCTTCCTTCTGAGTAAATGGTTCCTCCCGACACAAATGTTTTTGAGATGTGAGGAAAGGTCATCGACTCCCACTTAACCTCTCCCCACTTAAACGCGCTCTTCTCCGCTCTTGCTTTTTTTTCTTGCTCTTTCTCTTGTTTTGCATCCGCTTGAATCCCAAGCCAAAGCGATCTCGCTTGTCTATGAGCATAGGTGCGTCAACCCTCCCTTGTGACTTCTTCCAAGCTCTTTCCCCGGCAACGCCCTTTCCCGATCGTCGCCAGGCTCCATTCTCGTGGTCTTAGAGATTCTGGGTGTAGGGACCTTATTTCCTTCAACAACAAAGGTCGATTTACAAACTCTAATGACCTGAAAGAACATTCTATGGCTTCTTCGCTTGTCCCTACATATGGTGCATTCTTTGTAACAGATGCAATGATATCCTCTTCCGCGTTCACGGTCACTAATCGGCCTTCCGTTATAAACTTGAGCTTTTGATGTAATGATGACCAGATCGCTTCTCGCCGAGTGAATCCACCGGCCTTCCCAATAAGCAATTGTAGGAGGGCTTGATGTCCATCACTAAGAAATCTATCTCATATGTGCTTGGCTTCGATTAAGAGGGGTATTTCAATCTTCCCCATTACTTTCCTTTCAAGTGCCATCGAATGCCCTCACTATATTTTGGCATGTCTTCATATGGGAATTATCCACGCAACCTGCTCAAGTGTGGATAGGGGTAGGACATTTAGTGCCGAATTGCTATCAATTAATACTCCCGCAATGTGAACCCCTTACAACGGGTGGTGATGTGTAGCGCTTTTTGTTGACCCCATTCCTCCCGAAGCGGTATTTCATCATCATTGAAAATATGAAATTATCTACGCTTATATTATTGGGACAAGGCGATCTAGTTTATTGACAGAGATGTCATTCGCGACGAGTTTCGTTCAAAGACCTTCAATAATGCATTCCGATGTATCTCCTCGAGCTCATAAGTAAGGCTAACATCGAGATACGAGCCATACCGCTTGTTCAATTGTTTCTACAACGCTTATATTCGCCGTGGCTTCAGAATTTCAAGAACTCTTTAGCCTCCTTTTCGATTCACGGGCTCATTGACGGGTGATTCGTGTTTAGATGTCTCTTCTCTTCCTTGCTCAAAGAACTATAGATTTTCCTCAGCGAAGTTCTCGCTTTGTGTTCTGAGTATAACGCCTTCCGCTTCGTGTGTAGAAACCTTCATCTTGACTTTCTTCTAAAGTGCCACTGGGTTCTCTTTTCCTCGTATGGTCACATTACAATCATAGTTCCAAGGCACGCTCTTGCTATCTTTGTAAGGGAAAGCAATGGTCTCTCGGATTATGACCTTTGGCGAATTGGTACTCCCGCTTTATCATTTCTTGGTCGTGAAATTATCACCACCGGATGATTCACTCTCTGAACCCCTCTCGCTTCCTTCTTCTCGAGGCGTAAACCTCTCCTTCTTCTCGTTCTTTCGATTTCTTCAGAAAATTCTATCTCTTTATTGTCCATCGATTTTGCACAATGGACTTGAATTCACCGCAAGACTGGATATCATGACTTTCATCTTCATGAAACTCGCAAAGATTTCTCGCTTCTCGAGGCTTTTCCTTTGAATGTTGTGCAACCAATCCAACCATTTGTTCCCAAACCCAACTCAATGGGGTTTTCACCGCCACGCCACCTTGATTCTTTTATTCCCATATTCGATTATCGCATTCACCCCTTTATGATCGGGTAATGGATTTCTGCTACATTAGGGCGGTGAGTCATCGAACTTGATAACACCCATTTCGATGAGTTTTTCCACTAGCTTTTGACGCGTGCGCTTTTCAATCGAAAGGCCTCGTTACTCCTCGCGTGGTACTCACATTGGGCGCCGTATCGTATCATTTTGGGAATGGGGCCGCAGAGGTTTCGTGTAGAAAGGTGACACCACATGGGCATCAAACAAGCTCGATATAATTCTCTATAGGACATCGGGATGGCGTAAACCGAGTCTTTCTTTGTTAGGCCTTTGGTTAGAATCTTGTCTTGCAGAGCCCCGATGGCTGTAGTTGCCGCCTTGGTTGGTTCACAGTGAACCGCTTAGAATATGAGCTCGTGTTGTTCACCTCATTTTCCTTCCTTCTGGTCGACTTCTTAGCGTTTTCCCGCCTCAATCTTTCCGTATCTTATCGCGCTTTCTATCATCTCTCCAGCACATCACTATGTCCGAGAAGCTCTTAGTAGCGCTCCCTAACATATGGTTGATGAATGAAGCCTTTAACGTATTGATAAAGAGCATGGTTGTTTCTTTCTCGGGAGAGAGGTGGTTGGACTTGCGCCGCCATTTCTCTCCACCTTTGGCGCATCGCTGAAGCTCTCGCTTTGCTTCTTCTCCATATTTTGCAACGTAATCTCGTCTGGGCCATATCCATCACATGGTCAGATCTGTTTCATAAAGGCCCGAGCTAAGTCCTTCCATGAGTTAATCTTAGTACTGGCTCAATTGGTTGTACCATTTGGATGCCGCCCCAACCAAACTATCCTGGAAGCAATGAATCAAGAGCTGATCGTTGTTGACATACCCACTCATTCATCTGCAGAAACATAGTAATATGAGCCTCAGGTATGGCTCATTCCATTGTATTTTTCAAATTCAGGCATTTTGAACTTAGGGGAAGGACTAGGTGCAGGACTAAGCTCAAATCTTTAGCATCGACCCCACAATTGATAGTCGGCATTTTCCATTGCTCCAACCTTTCCTCTAACCACTTGCACCGTTCTTCCAATTCTTTCGAGAGCGATGTCCCGACTCTCATTTTCTCGCCATATTGTCCAAGTCGAGGATTGTAGGATTAATGAGGTTATCTCCCGGATTAGAGCCCGAGCACCGTTTGATAGTTGATTGGCATCGAGGTATCGGCACGAAATTGCTTGGGGCCTAATCGTCACGGACGGCCTTTGCGTGGGCGGCTCGGGTTGTATTTGAGCATTCATCGAGGTTAAGCCAAGAGGGTAGGGAGGATTTTCGTGAATAGATGGCCTCGCGTATGTGTCTCATGTTGTGTTTGAAGCGCTTGCAGGAGCAAAACCGCGGGGTAAAGGGATCTTCATTATTATCTCCAAATGTCAACCATAGGGCCTTTTCCTTTGTCCGGTCGATTAGTCAAGAACGGCCGCCTCTTCCATCATATTTCTCTGCGACTGCATTTGATCCTCATTTCTTGTTTGGATTTTAGCTAACTGTTCTTGTACTTGTGCTTGCATCTGCTCTGCATCTCTTTCTCGTGCATTTGCTCTAATCTTTCTAGTTTTTTATCCATTGCTTTAGTTCTTGTGTCAGAAGGATGCACTCGAAAGATTCTCGCCGGCTTTGAGACATCAAACATTTTTTAATTAATTAGAGTCTTTTTATGGTTTTTAATGCATATGATGTAATGTAATGTAAATGCATGAATGCAATGGAGGCATCAATTTGATTCAATTCCTTTTAGGAAACTTCACTAGAAAACAAAGATCTTTACATAAACCGAAGTTACAAATAAGACTTTGCCCTAATGCTTAGAGCTTTAATTTTCATGAACAAAGAAGCTAGCTCCCTGCCCCCGACCGACTCCAACTCGTATTTTACGCCAAGATGTCCGCTTGTACCGCCAAGGTTTGTAAATGTCGGCTACCTCTGAATCAAGGTTATAGCTTCCCCCATAATATAGTCCTCGCTTTCGACTTGGTCTTGCGCATGATGAAGTCGCTTCCTTCCAACGCTCCTCACCGCTTCAAGAACTGGATCCTCATCTCACGCTTTGTAGTCTTTCGCTTAACTCTTCTCCGTTTCTTTCTTTCATTTCTTCTATTTTGCTCAAGCTTGCCCTCAACTCCATCATAGTATTACGGTTTCGGTATTGATGAAGAGACTTTTCGAAGTTCGCCACTCTAGCCCTTAGTTCACCTGCTCATTTCTCGCTTTCCGATGTAGACTCTTCTCTAGCTCTTCATTCCGTGTCCGAGTCTCTCAAATTTTCTTTCCCATCGATCGACCTTAGTCTTTTCCTCTCTGATTTCATGACGCCATTGTTCGGAAGTTTTACCTAAACCGGCCAGTTCTTATAGACAAGCGCAACTTCTTATAGTCGGTCTTGGACTGTCTAAATCCTCTTGACCTTAGTTTTCCCTTTCTTCCACTTTTTAGCCTCGACTCCGGACACTCGGCATCCAATCTCGTGTGCATCTTCTCTTCCTCCAATTGTTCAATCTTTTCCCCAACTCTAAACTTTTCCTCTCGAAATCCTGTTTGATAATTTCCAACTCGACTTTGGAACGACTGCGTAGGTGTTCTACCATAGGTTGCATGTGTTCTCCAAGCTTGGCCTAGGAACGTTATCATTAACTCTTTTCTTGAACCATCCATCATACTCAAAGCGCCACTATGGAACCAACACCAACCTCTTCATCCAACGAGTTTGCTTCCAAGCATCGATAACTCCGAACTTTCTTCTTATAGTGGGCATCCTTAAAAGAGAATTCACATTGAGCAAGTCCATAAGTTGCGGGTATGAACTCGCCTCGACTTATATTGTCTCAATGCTAGCAATGGAGTGTACCCTGTGAGCTCCCAAATTCCTAACAAAGGCACTCCAATCAAAGTTCCACATCGATCACAGATCTCATCAGAACCATCCAAAATGCTCTCCAATCTATATCCTCCTCCTTAAGGTTTTGAAGAGTCTCCATCCATTTCTCTTCCGAGATATCTTCTCTCCTTTGTATGGTTGCTTCCTCTTTTAATCTGGAATAAGTTTTAGAAAAGACTCGATAAGAGACTTTATCTACCTTCCAAAAGTGCCCGTGAAACCACACCATCAATAGTCATGGCACATCCAATAAATCGCCCATTACTCCGACTTTCGACACATGTTCAAGGATCTCAACGCTTCACCTAATATTATGTACAGGCGTGATTCCTTTTCTCAAGACGGCCAAATAAGCCTGGATCGCTCATCCACATGTCTCAAAGCTTTGGGAAAAATCACCAATCCATAGATGCTTAGGGTGAAGATATCGATCCTCTCTGCGCTCATCCGGATGTGCTTAAAAACCAAATCTCTCAAATTCTCCCACGGGATACATTTGTCGCCTCTTTTTGTTGAATCCAGAATGACCCAAGGTTCGCTCATCCTGAAATATTCATTAATTTCTTTGTGAAGGTCCGGCTATTAAGTACTTTGGCATAAGCCTTTCTAACTTGCACCTTTGGACACCGGAGCAAAGGCAAAGATATTCCTCTAAAGTAGGCACTCAAATCCACTTCTCCAAAAGTGAAACACTTGTAAGCAAAGATTCCAAAATTGAACCATAGCTCGGAATGTGTGTTTGTCCACCTTAATATCTAGCAAGTAAGAAATATCACCATAGCTTTGGTAGAACGACTGCTTGGCCTCTTCATCCCAACGAGCCCAAATATCTCTCAATTCTTGTAACTCATTCATGTGCAGCGCGTTGACGCGAGTGAATTCTTGCAACTCGATACATATCCTTCTCGTCCAAGCTATCCCTTTTTACGATTGCAACTTCTCCACTCACGCACGGACAAACGCATTGTCCTCAACTTTATTAAGAAATTCATTCTCCATGTGAAACTTTCTAATTTAGTAGTCGAATGCAAATCGACACCTCCTTTAGTATGCAATGTTATGTAAAAAAAAAAACAATCAAAACAAGATAAGTCATTCTCAAATATTAACGATGGAACACAAGTATAATAAAGATAATTAAAGCATATATATATGGGTGACCACTATAATTTAACCTAGCTTCACCTAAAGAAGGCTCTTAGGGTTCTCTATATGTGGTTTAGTTAGAGTAAGTGGTACTGAACTAGCGAATTCCTCGATCCTCACCCATTATAGGCTCATACGATTGAGTTCAGATTGTGGAATACATTTCCCTATGACCATGCGGAGATGAAAATCTCACGAAATCATAGGTACAGATGTATTAGGAAGCTATCCACTAGCCCATGCGAGGTGAAAACCCCACGAAGGCATAGTTTCTTACTCCCACTTAGAAGGTGTGACCACAACGGCCATGCAATGCAATGCAATATCATTATACAAAACCCGAACCTTAACAATCATACAATCTGGATGCGAATGAGGAAATCATGATTTTCAAAATAAATTTTCAATTTATTGACAAAAGGACAAGCAAATAATCGATTTTATGGCTTGACTCTCTAGTTTTCCCTGTGGAGTCGCTAAGTCGTCAAAACCATTTTTTTGAAAACGAGGATCGACTTTTGAAGACAAAAATATGGAGTCGCCACCAATCTTTTCTTATTTAGGTGTGATTGGATCACCTAAAGACTTGATAATTTTAATAGAACATTTCAATTTACTAAAACTACGATTTTGGTTTGAGAAAACAGTTCGTGAGTCTAAGATGCATGAGGAAGGGTTAGCACCCTCATTACGCCCAAAATTGGTACCAAATTGATTAAATGTTGTCCTCGTGTCTCCGAGATTTAAAATGATTTTTGAAATAAGATTCCTTATTATTACGCTTCAATAACTCCGAATTGGTCATCATAATCTTCTTGTTTCAGAAGAATATAGCACCACATCCAAAGATGATAGGATGCGATCCTTTATATCCTCGAAAGCGAGATAGATTTCGACTTCCAAAATTTATAATTTGGAAATTTCAAAGGATGCTCAATTATTTAGTTCAATTAGAAATCAAAACCAAAGACAAGAGGGCACGATTCTCGAATTTCCAAACGTTGAACATTACCTCGCCTTAGAATTTAGAAAGCTTGAGTGAAATTGAAAAGGACATTCGATTTTTGGGACAAATGGGAGATAGCGACCCAACACGATAGGGTACTATTCCCGAATTGCTAAGCCTCGAATGTTTCCTTTGTCTTAAAAAATCTAGAAAACATGTACAAAATTCTAAAGAGATATTCGATAATTTAGAGCAAACGCGAAATTGCAACCCAAAGACGGTAGGGCACGATCCTCGAATTGCTAAACATCAAATATCGCTTTCGTTTGATGAATAAATGCAAAGCGGCTTAATATACTAATTCGGTTTAAAATAAAATGAGATAGTTATTTTTAAAGGGTTATAAGTTATAAACAAAATTTTGAAAATCTGAAAGGAAGTAAAACACTGGATAATATGAATATATAAGATGCTACGATGGATTGAAAGGAGATTAACATGATTCGCTTAATAAATTAACAAGATAGCAACCAAATTATCAATTCCCTAATCATGGATGAAGAATAATTAATATGATAACAATATAAAATAAAAGTAATATACCACCATAATATATATAACCTAATACCATATTCAAATGCAAAGAATACAACAAAATAGAAATTAAAGAAGAATATATATGTGTGTATGAAATGAATTTTTGAAGGATGAGTGCATACCATAAATTATATGAATTATTAAACTTAAAATTTACATAGGTAACAAAGTGTATATATATATATATATGAAAATAATACATAATGATAATATGAGAGTGTATCAATAAACAACTAGTATGGTTTAAAACATGGTTCCCAAAAGAAATATGTTATACATATAAATAATAGGATCTATACGTAGAAAAATATTATGAAATTGCATGGGAATAATAATATGTATTAAAAAATAATTTAATTTGTGTCATTCATGTGTAAATACTTTAAAAATAATTATTTAAATGATGTGAAATTAAAATTTCAATTATAAAATTATATATTATATGTTTACTAAAATTAAGAGAACAATTAAAAAATATTAGAAAACCATATACATATATATATATAATAAGAGTAGCAAAGCTTTAATATATATATATAGATTAAACATAAATACATTGAGTATACTTAGTAAACATCGAGGTATATAGATGAATCCAAGAGAAATTACAAAATATTATGAAACTAGTAGTATACATGGACTAAAACAAATTATATTACAACTAGAAACCAATTATTAAAATGAGAGAATAAATAAAAATTTCATTATAATGCTTTTCAAAACAAAATTTAATTACCACAAAGAACAAAATATCACAACTCATAATCTAGCATATAGTAAAAAATATGTGCAAGAAATAAAAATATGGATAAGACCTAATTGAAACAAAGTTGAAACAGGAGAACCAATTTATAAATAGAATAATTGCGAAATAGGGTCAATATGCCATGCGCACAAATATACTGGGATGGAATGATAAATATTCCGCGCTTACAATACAAAGAATAGACCGAGACCTAATTGAAACCATACACAAACTAACGGGCCAATTTTAAAACATGAATTAGGCGAATCAAAGCGACAATTGAGGATCGTGGGGCAAAGGGGAGGGATCTATTGCGCAATTATCCCCTCACCGCAGTAAAACACGCGATCCTGTGGGCCATGGGCGGGTCGCGCGGGTTAGAGTCCATACTGCACCGAATTTTGGGGCCATCGAGACAGCCCATACGGTGCCGTTTTTGCAATCTGGGTTAAAAAAACCTAATCCTTTCATTTACCTAATCAAGCATAAAAACAACCCTTTTCCCTTTTCTTTCTCGCCAAAGCAAGAGGCAATTTCACACTCACCATTTCGCCCTCCCCGACCGATTCGGATGGTTCTCCTCCGAGAACGATGGTCGCCACTAGGAGCGCCGATTGGCGCCACAAATCGGGTATGTATACTGTTTGTCGGCCTCAAATTCTCCCCTTTTCAAACTCCGATTTCGACGAAAGTGAAAGGGGATCGATGACCTAATAATGAGGTATGCTTTCTTTTCCTTTTTATTTTATTGTGTTCTATGTAAATAAATAAATGAAAACAAGAATGAATCGAGAGAGAATGTTTGATCCGAAAATCACCTTTTAAATGCGATTTTATATCATCATTTAGTGTTGCCTACTTTTGTGTATTACAACTCTTTCCCTTTTGTATTCAAGAAAAGATCAAAGAGGAAAAAAAGAAGAAGAAGCCCCCTTCCGCTTTCGGTTGCCCCTTTATATAATTGAAAATTTTTTACAAATACCCCCTGCTTTCTTTCAATTGCTCATGCATTAAATTTGTGTCTTTTCTTTGTAGGGACAATCGGCGGCGGAGCAGTGGCCTGATGGCGTGCAATAGGGATATGGTCTAGGTTCTAAGCGCTAAAGGGATAGGGATTAGGGTTAATTTGTTTTCTCAAAATGTTGGGGGGATGGGCTAGGGTTTACTTGATTATTTTCTCTTGGGCCTCAAAATGGGTAGTGGGTCGTGATAGAAAAATTTTTGGGCTTTGGTGGCCAGGGCAAAATCAGTCCTATACACCTAGGTTTAACATCGAGTAATAAATTTATTTTTTATATTACTGGATCTATTATATTATTTAGTTCATTTCAATGAAATTTAAAATTAGTTTAATGATGTAAAAGTCTTAGTTTTTTTAAAATAAGCAATTAAGTCCTTTTTTTCTTTGCACTCATTTGGGTACTTAAACTTTTACAATGCATCAAAAAAATCTTCAAACTTAAAAAAATAAAAATTAAGGCGCTTTTTTTTTTGCACTCAATTGAGTACTTGAACTACCCTAATTTTTTTCAATTAAAGCCACTACGTGTCATAATCACAGCTGTGACATTTGGCAAAAATGATAATAAATAAAAATAAATAAAAAGTATAAAAATGATTAAGTTTTAATAAAAATATTTAAAAATTATAAAAAATTCGTAAAAAATTATAAAATTCGTAAAAAAATTATAAAAAATGTAAAAAAATATAAAAATTATCGTACTAAAAGAAGTATTTTATTATTTTTCTATAATTTTTCGTTATATGTCACACTGTATTGCTACATATGATGGCTTTAATTGGAAAATAAACTTGGGGGTCATTAACTTTAACGGTTAATGGTTAAAGGGTCTTTTTGATGCATTTTATAATTTTTTTTATGATATTTATAATTTTTTTCTAATTATAAATTATAAATATTTTTTATTTTTATTAAAATTTAATAATTTTTATAATTTTTATTGATTTTTTAATAATTTTTTGTCACATGCCACGCAGTGGTTGTCTTTAACGGTCAACTGTTAAAGTTAACAGTCAAAGAGCTTTTTTAATATATTTTACAGTTCAAGTACCTAATCAAATGCAACAAAATCAGGGGCTTAATTGCTTTTTTTTTTTTGAAAAAGTTTGAGGTCTTTTTAATGTATTTTAAAAGTTCAAGTATCAAATTGAGTGAAAAAAAAGTACAGGCTTAATTGCTTTTTTTGAAAAAGTTTGAGGGTATTTTTGATGCATTGTGAAAGTTGAAGTACCCAATTGAGTGGAAAAAAAAAAAGGGGTTGGTACTTAATTACTTCATTTGAAAAAGTTTAAGACTTTTTTATACCATTAAGATTTTTAACGAAATATAACATGATAGATAGTATGGTTAATTTCCAATATAAATAATTAAAAAAATCCATAAAAAAATTTTAAAAATAAAACAATAAGGAGATTTTCTGGAAACTCTTAATGACATTTTCCATATTATGTCTTACTTTAGTTATTTAAAAACATTATCAAATGCTTAACATCATACTGATCATAGATTAACATAACGTAGTACAAATCTTATGTTACATTGTGAATGGAAGAGAGAAAAATAATATATAATTTTATATAATTTTCTAAAAATAATAATTATTGATAAAGTCAATTTTGTAATTAAATTTTGTAAAATTAAAATCTTAGAATTTTATGTACACAACCCCAAATTCTTCTTAGAGGGACGATTTATTTTATTTTAAAGTAAATTAAATTATCTACATAATCCTTTAATATATAATTTTTGTTTTAAAATTTTATCATTTCATAATTTGACTAATAAAAAGTTACATAATAATATAGATATATGATTCTTAAAATTAATATATTGTTTTCCATAAATTTAATAAAATACAATGCACTAAATATAAAGGGTAAACTACACTAATAGTCACCCAATTATTAGTAAATTTCATTTTTGATCACCCAATTATGAAATATTACAAAATGGTCATCCAATTATTAAAATTTGTCTTTTTGGTAACCAAATTGATTAATGATGGCTACTTTCAAAATTGGCATAATAACAACTTTAACCTCAATATTTATACATTGTGTTAATTTAGTCTTGATTCTAAAAATCTAACCCTCAACATTTACACGTTGTATAATTTAGTCTTTTTGCACTTTTTTTTGTGACCTTTTCACCTAAAAGCTAAAAAAAAAAAAATTATCAACTAAATTTGATTAAACATGTAACACCCCTAACCCCGCCCCATCTCCTAACAGATTGCAGTATTACCTTGGTCATTTCAAGACATTTGCACTTAAAACAAGAATAAACGAAATTTTGTACATCTAAGCATAGCTTTAATGGGCCACAAAGATTTATTAAATATAATTAAAAATAAACCAAGGCTCGATTGAAAACTTAGAAAATTTCTCGTTCAATTTCAAATTTTCTTCTTTTGAGCGATTACCACACGCGCTGTGTGGCTAATTTAACATGCCCGTGTGGCTTGGAACACGCCCGTGTCCTCAACCGTGTGCAACACTCGACTTTTAAACACGCCTAACAACATGCCCATGTGCAAGCCGTGTGTCTCACACGGTTTGGTCAACGCCCATGTTCCGTGCCGTGGACTCAATAATGAACCTTTCATACTTTACTAGCCAACCCTGCAAATTTCAAACCACAACCAATACAAATGCCAATACTAAATCAAGCTTAATTATACTTATATTTGTATTTTTCATACTAGACTTAATTAAGTTATATACTCAACCATTACCATTTATAACAACATTTACATTAACATTCCAAATTGACCACTTTTGACATCCTAGGTACATGCCAATACCAGTAATATACATGCATTACCTCATTGAATTCGGGATCGGCCTAGGTTGCTGATTCAACGGTCTAGCTTTATTTAACCTGCGCACGGAAACAAACCGTACGCTGAGTATGAACTCAGTGGTATTTCTATAACCGATACTTAAATTAATAGTAAATCATATATCAATGAACCTTGGGAATTCAATCTATTACTCTTAATAGTTCAATCATTTGTTTTTTATTTATAATACTAAGATCTTGTTAATCACTTTCGATGAAATGTATACAATTTTAATGTTTATCCATTATCCGTCGATTTTTTCATATTTATTCAAGAATAACCGAAGATTCATTATCATTCGGACATTCAAGAGTGTCCAATATTCAAGCAACAATTAGTTTCTCAAGATTTTTATTTACAATTCATTTGAATAATAATATTATTCACCTTTCATTCAATATTCGTACTATTTCATTTCAATAATGACCTAATATTATTTGGTAACAATCAATTGATCTTTATTGTTCAAGATCAGTACCATCAAAGAATAATCGGTTAATCAAGAACAATCATTTATTCAAGATCGATCGTTTATTCAAGATACCAATTATTCAAAGACATTTATTTACCCCTATTAACATGACTCGGACACGGACGGATACACGGATCCAATGTAACACCTCCTAACCCCAAACCGCTAC
This sequence comes from Gossypium anomalum, assembly GCA_025698475.1. NCBI lineage: Eukaryota > Viridiplantae > Streptophyta > Magnoliopsida > Malvales > Malvaceae > Gossypium > Gossypium anomalum. The sequence continues at coordinate 47,106 of JAOWAC010000048.1, forward strand.
TGGAACGAGGTTATGAGGCATTACCGGACGTGTCGGACAACTTACGAATAATTTACAATTAATATAACTTTCATAGTATAATATAATAATTAAGTCCCTATCTTGAACTCTCAAGTTCAAACATGTATTAAAAGTAGAACGGGACTTGTTCGAGTATTCCAAATTTTTTTTTTTTTTTTTTTTAAAATTTTTAAAGACATTTCGCTTATTTTTACCTAAACCTCCCGCAAATTTCAAACCAAAACAACCAACACCAATATTTCACATTCATATACTAATATTTATATTATTAATAAAATTTTAATTTAATAACTATCATAGCATCATTCAAATTGAATAAAACTTCATTCATTTAACAACTTAATGTTCATGCATCAAAATATCATGTACTTTCCTTATCATTTCATTTAACCATCTAAATTTTATCATTCATCCTTCACTACCCAAAGTAATATACATATTCAAGTGACTAAATAACACCTATGTACATGTCACCTTTACCCAAAAGAAAAATATACATCACCAAGTTTGTGTTGGAGTCGGGATTGTTCGATCTTTGGCGGGACACTTGACTTCTACTAACTCGCGCACGAAACAACTGCATTACCGAGTATGGATATACTCGGTGGTATTACTATAAACCAAGACTATTTAACATTAATAAATTACAAACATCAACCATAATTTTATAATTATTTAAACTACTTTTATATAAAATTATTTTACTTCATAAATCTTAAATTCATAATTTATTTTTCTCATACTAACTCAATTCATAATTTAGTTCATACATTCTTTCTCGTACTTTTCAATAGTGCTAAACAAATAATCTCATTTTCAAAATTTCATTTCAATTATTTACCCTATTAACAAAGCTCGGACTATAGCAGATACACGGATTTCCACCCAAACACACGAGAATATCCAACCCAAACACACCGGAATATTGTAAATCCTCCATAACACACCGGTATAATATATCCTCCCAACACACCAATAAGGCATTAAATGCCTATTCGGATAAACCAAGTATATAATAATGAAACATCTTCTCGGCCGAACTACAATCTCTTCATCATATCACAAATTCAATGGCATGCCATTTGTATCGAATCTAGTCCGACGAGTTAATAGGGTATTATTTTACCTTTTCTAATTTCAATTTCACATACTTACCTCAAGTCTTATTTACCATACATAACAATTAAAATTTCAGCAATCAAGAATAATTAAAAATTCGAATTATAGTAATACACACCGTAATTCTCCCGTTTTAGTCCTCGATGACTTTCTCCTTTCCTTTCGATGATCTTGATGCTTGGGTTCTTTGTTGGCTACGAAAATAATAATTTATAATCATCAATACAACATGATTCAATTTAATTCATGAGCCTAAACATGTAAATTTAACCATTTTTAATGTATATATATAATTTCACCATTAAGCTGTCTACTTGAGTTATTGTTACTAAATTATTTATATCTTGAGCTACGAAACTCCAAATTAATATCCGTAAATTTTCCTTAAAACTAGACTCATATATCTTATAACCATAAAATTTCCATAATTTTTGGTCTAGCCATTTAGTACAGTTTATTCACTAAATACTCCCCTGTTATTTCATTTGACAGTTCTGACCTCTCTCTACTAAAAATAAATTATCTCATTGTACAGAACTCGAATAAGGTTCTTGTTTATTTATTTTGAAACTAGATTCATTAAGGAGTTCACATATATAAATTACACTCCATAATAATTTTTTACAATTTTTAATGATTTTCCAAAGTTAAAACAGAGTGTCTCTGAAATTACCCTGAACCAGTCTTACAAAATTTCAAATATCTCTTGATTCATAAATTCATTGCTTACATTGTTTCCACTATAAGAAACTAGACCCAATAAGCTTTAATTTCATATCTTATTCATCCTCTAATTCAATTCCTACAATTTTTAGTGAATTTTCAAAATCAGACCATTGCTACTTCCCAAAACTGTTTTGATGTAAAATGTTAATAACCAAATTTATAACACCAATTCACACCTTATTCCTATTCAAATTTCATTTAAACTCAAATTTAACTATTAAATTTTCAACATATTTTCTTAATTCCGAATTTTCCTCAATTTAGTCCCTAAAAACACAAAACTTATGGCTTACTTTGCAATTCAATCCTTATTTCATTTCTAACTTGAATTTCCTATCAATTTAACCCCTAATTCATCTTTTTTATTCAACATGAACAATATTTAGAAATCTAATAACTTTCAAAATATCAACTTAATTTCATCAAAACTTTGTTCTAAAGCTTTTAAAACATCAAAATTAAGTAAAAAGGGCTAAATTGACTTACCTATTAAACTTCCAAGCTTTAAAATCCCTATTTCCCCTATTTCTTTTCTTTCCTTTCTTTTTCTCCTTCTTTCTCTCCTGTTTCGTTTCTTCTCTGTTTCTTTTGTTATGTTTCTTTAATTCTTTTATGTTATATTTTATATTTAATTAATTTAATAAATATCTATTTTAATAACAAATACTAATATTACAATTGGATACATATTAAATTTTACATTTGTACCAATAATTTTATTACAATTGTCATTATTTAATTTGTTCTTAAACAAAAATCTCATAATTTAATAATTTAATTATTTAATTAACAAATATCTTTTACTTAAATTATAAGTAATTTAGTATTTAAATTACAAATGTACCAATACAATTCTTACACATGTATTTTTATTACCATACAATTGTCTTCTATTTAATTTATTTATAATATATTATCAATTAAGTAATCATAATAATTTAATATAAAACTATAATAATAATCATTATAATATATATATATATATAATTTAATATATAAAACCTAAATAAAATCTTTGATTTTATTTCAATATGTCACTCAATTTATGTAAATGGCTTAATTGCCATTTTGATCCTTTTTATTTTCTATTACTTTAGAATTAAACTTTTACCCCTTTTTCAATTTAGTTCTTTTTACTAATTATTCTAAATTAAGCTAATTTCACCTAATTAAATCCTAATTAGACACACTACTAGGCTCATAAATATTTTTAATAATTATTTTCGAACTTATTTCACTAAGACGGAGGCCCTATAACTCACTTTTCCAATGTCTGAAGTGAATTTTGTGTCATTACATTTCTCCCCCTTAATAAATTTAGTCCTCAAATTTACGAAAAGAGATGAGGATATTGTACTCTCATAGTTTCCTCTCGGTTCCCAAGTCGCTTCTTCAACATTATGATTTCTCCATAAGACTTTCACTAAAGGAACCTTTTTATTTCTTAATTCTTTCACTTCTCGTGCTAAAATTTGAACCGGCTCTTCTTCATATGATAGATGGTCGAACTTCAATATCTTCGTAGAAATTATATGAGAAGGATCGATCTATATTTCAGTAGCATCGAAACATGAAAAACATCATGAATCCTTTGTAATTCGGAAGGTAAAGCCAATCGATATGCAATCGGTCCAATTCTTTCCACTATTTCATACGGCCCAATAAAACGTGGACTTAATTTACCTTTCCGACTAAATCTCAATACTTTCTTCCATGGAGAGACTTTAAGAAATACTTTGTCTCCGATTGAATATTCAATGTCTCGACGTTTCAAATCGGCATAAGACTTTTGTCCGTCGAAAGCAAACCTTCAATCATCTTTGATCTTTTTACTGCTGTTTCCTCCGTTTCTTGAATCAATTCCGCATTAATTACTTTCCTTTCATTCAACTCAGCCCAACATATCTTTGGTGATCTACATTTCCGACCATATAATGCTTCATACGGAGCCATCGAATACTAGATTGAAACTATTATTATAGACAAACTCATTTAGTGGCAAATATCGTTCCCAACCTCGCTTCAAAATCAATAATGCAAGCTCGAAGCATATCTTCTAGTACCGAATTACCCGTTCGATTTGTCTCGTCGGTTTGGGGATGAAAAGTCAGATCTTGAAACTAAGTCTAGTACCCAACGACTCATGTAATTGTCTCCAAAATCTCGATGTGAACCGAGGATCTCGATCTGAAATTATTGATATCGGAATGCCATGTAGTCTAACAATTTCTCGAATATACACGCCCCGCAAGCTTCACGCAACGACCAATCAGTCCGATTGCTATAAAATGTGCCGACTTGGTAAGTCTATCAACTATCACCCAAATAGCATTCTTTTGCTTCTTCGACAATGGTAATCAAATAATAAAATCCATCGTGATGCGATCCCATTTCCATTCGGGAATATTAATAGGTGAAGCATTCCAAAGAGGAACGATGTTGTTCCGCCTTTACCTGTTTGGCAAGTCGAGACATTTACTTACAAATTCTACTATGTCTCTTTTCATCCCAGCCACGAGTATAATTCTCGTAAATCTCGATACATTTTCGTGCCTCTCGGGTGCATAGCAAGCGAACTATCATGAGCTTCCCGTAGAATTAACTCTTTAAGCTCGAAGTATTTGGAATACAAATCCGATTTTGAAACCTCAAGCATCCACAATCATCGATACTAAAATTTTCTCATTGTGCCATTCTGTACCATCTCTCTTTTCTTCAATAATTTGTTATCTTCCAATTGAGCTGATCTAATCGATCAAACATTACCAGGTTTTACTCTTAATTCACCAAAAGACTCCCATCATCGGTGATACTAAGTCGTGCAAACATTGCCCTTAATTCAATTCTGATTTTTCTCGCTAATGCATCGGCTACAACATTAGCTCTTCCTCGGATGATAGTCTATAACACAATCATAATCTTTCGAAGCTCGATCCAACGCCTTTGTCTCAAATTCAATTCCTTCGAGAAAGAAGATACTTCAAACTCTTATGATCGTATAAATGTAACATTTTTCACCATAAAGATAATGTCTCCAAATCTTTAATGCAAAAATCACAAATTGCTAACTCAAGATCATGAGTCGGATAATTCCTTTCATGTGGTTTCAATTGCGAGATGCATAGGCTATTACCTTCCCATCCTGCATCAATACACAACCCAAACCACTCAAAGAAGCATCACTATACACTATAAAATCTTTACCCGATTCTGGCAATGTCAAAACTGGTGCCTCGGTTAACATTCGCTTCAATGTTTCAAAACTTTTCGACGATACGCGATCATCCCAAATAAAAGGAACATTCTTCTGCAACAACTTGGTCATCGGCAAAGCTATCTTCGAAAATCCATTTACAAATCTTCTATAATACCCAGCTAAACCAAGAAAACTACGTACCTCAGATACATTCCTCGGTGCATTCCATTGAACAATTGCTTCAATCTTTTTGGATCAACTCGGATTCCATCTGCGCAGATACTATGTGTCCCAAAATACCACTTCTGATAACCAGAACTCGCATTAATTGAGCTTTCCATATAATCTGCTTCTCCGTAATATCGTAGTACAATCCTCAGATGTCGATCATGTTCGACTCGACTTTGAATAAACCAATATATCATCAATAAAACCACCCACAAATCGATCTAAATACGGTTGAAAGATACGATTCATGAGATCCATAAAAGCGGTAGGGCATTTGTTAACCCAAATGGCATTACCAAGAACTCATAATGGCCATACCTCAAATGCGGAAAGTCGTCTTGGTACATCACTTTCTTTTACCTTCAAGCGATAGTAACCCAACCTTAAGTCAATCTTGAAAAACACGAAGCTCCTCTCAATTGATCGAATAATTCATCAATGCGAGGCAATGGATACTTATTTTTAGTTGTCACCTTATTCAACCGTTTCATTAATCAATACAAAGTCGCATAGAGCCATCTTTCTTTTTAACAAACAATCTTTGGAGCTCCCGGGGTGAAATGCTTGGTCTAATAAATCCACGATCTAGTAAATCTTGTAATCGCACCTTCAACTCTTTCAACTCAGTGGGCGACATTCGATATGGAGGTATAGAAATTGGTGTTGTACCTGGATACACCTCAATAGCAAATTCAACCTCTCTATCAGGTGGTAAGCCCGGTAATTCTTCTGGGAATACATCTGGAAATTCACATCTGATCCTAATCGATCGCATCGACTCCCAAATCGAATCGAGAATTAATAACGTATGCCAAGTATCTTTGGACAACCTGCTTTGCATTAATTTATTAGCCTTCATCATTTGAAATAATGCGTGTCGAACCACCCAATACGGATGCCATTCACTTCAATTCTATTCCCATTTTCTCATCTCGAATACTAAACCTCTTTTATAGCAATCCAAAACTACCCCATGTTCATATAGCCAGTCCATACCCAAAATGATATCAAAATCACCAAAAGGCATGATCAACAAGTCCACAAGAAACATTTTATCATGTATTATTAACGGGCACCTCCGACATACTCTATCTACTAACACCGTTTTGTCCCAAAGGGCTAGACACTTCTATAGAAACTTTAGACATTTGATTCTAATTTTCCCGATTCGACTAGTTTTGAATTTATATATGAGTGTGACGAACCCGGATCAATTAAAGCATAAATAGGCTCTTGAGAATATAATAAAAATATACCTGTAACAACATCATGTGCATCGCCTCCTCACGGTCCAGGACTACATACGCGCTGCGGCGGCGCCTCCGACTCTCATTGTTGTGTAACTATATCGCTATTTCTTCCGACACCTCCACCTCTGAACACGAACCCGAACCACCCCTACTAGATCCCTCGCCACGAACGGTGAGGTCTGATCTTTGAGATGTTGCGGTGTGGCACTTTCACCTTTCGGACAATCTCGGATAAAATGATGCAGAGCCCCACATCGAAAACATCGTCGAGTTATCCTCCAACATTCACCTAAATGTTTCTTTCGCATGATGCTCGCGATGCGGAATTTCTATACGCCGGGATGGACCTCTCACACTACTAGTAAATCACATCATACATTTACCCCTGCTTCTACCACCCTCCATCAAGTAAAGCGGATCTCCAGTCACTTCTTGATTCTCTGAATCTCTTTGGTAATGGATTAGAACTAGTAGTTCCCATACGTTTTCCCGGTGATTTACCCATTTTCGATTTTTATCCGGGCCCAATACTTGTTCTATCATTTTTGCTCGCTCAACCGGATCAACAAGTTCGGTAATTCTAAGACTTACCAATTGAATCTTGATTTCATCTCATGATCCCCGTAGAAATCGTTTACAACTATCACCTCGGTTGGAACATATTCTAAAGCATACCGCTCAATCTAGAGAACTCTCGCTCATAATCCAAAGATCTTGACATATTCCCCTGTTTCAACACTAAAAACTCTTGCTTTTTCTTTGATGTACAATTCCCCAATATACTTCTTACGAAATTCTTTTTGAAACAAGTCCCAAGTTACACGATCATCCGGCAAATGTCTAACCACAGATTCCCACCAGAGATACGCTTCTCCTTGTAAGCATGATACAAACACATATCGGACTTTCTAAAAGTGCGGTCTAATTGTTGCAAAACTCTTTTTGTTGTTTCTATCCAATTTCAAGCAACGGATGGATCAGCTCCTTTTAATCCCGAAATTCCGTGGCACCATATTTTCGTAGCTCTTTAATCGGGGCTGCTGATAGAATCGGAAGAGGTATGGATGTAGTAGCGGTATAGTTCTCACTATTTGTTTGTAATGCATCACTATATCTCTTAACAGATTGTGAGGCATTTCTTTCTCTCCTACGTTAGGAAATTGATTATCTAACGGATTCACACTAGGTGTGTGATTCAGATTTCTTCTAATTCTCGACTTCCAGTATACATTTCTGTTCAACATTATCCATTCTTTCATCGACATTTTATCTATAAAACAAAATCAAATAAATATATTAGCATCCAAAACAAATCCCGACTCAATTTCGACTCGTGGTGGCATGTACTTCTAAACTCACTTCCGAGCCCATTTTAGCCCAAGAATCGGCTAAACACGATAGCTCGATACCAACAATTGTAACACCTCCTAACCCCAAACGATTACGGAACGAGGTTATGAGGCATTCTGGGACGTGTCGGACAACTTACGAATAATTTACAATTAATATAACTTTCATAGTATAATATAATAATTAAGTCCCTATCTTGAACTCTCGAAGTTCAAACATGTATTAAAAGTAGAACGGGACTTGTTGAGTATTCCAAATTTTTTTTTTTATATAAAATTTAGTGACATTACGCTTATTTTTACCTAAACCTCCTGCAAATTTCAAACCAAAACAACCAACACCAATATTTCACATTCATATACTAATATTTATATTATTAATAAAATTTTAATTTAATAACTATCATAGCATCGTTCAAATTGAATAAAAACTTCATTCATTTAACAACTTAATGTTCATGCATCAAAATATCATGTACTTTCCTTATCATTTCATTTAACCATCTAAATTTTATCATTCATCCTTCACTACCCAAAGTAATATACATATTCAAGTGACTAAATAACACCTATGTACATGTCACCTTTACCCAAAAGAAAAATATACATCACCAAGTTTGTGTTGGAGTCGGGATTGTTCGGATCTTTGAGCGGGACACTTGACTTCTACTAACTGCGCACGGAAACAACCAACATGCATTTGAGTATGGATATACTCGGTGGTATTACTATAAACCAAGACTATTTAACATTAATAAATTACAAACATCAACCATAATTTTATAATTATTTAAACTACTTTTATATAAAATTATTTTACTTCATAAATCTTAAATTCATAATTTATTTTTCTCATACTAACTCAATTCATAATTTAGTTCATACATTCTTTCTCGCATTACTTTTCAATAGTGCTAAACAAATAATCTCATTTTCAAAATTTCATTTCAATTATTTACCCTATTAACAAAGCTCGGACTATGACAGATACACAGATTTCCACCCAAACACACGAGAATATCCAACCCAAACACACCAGAATATTGTAAATCCTCCATAACACACCGGTATAATATATCCTCCCAACACACCAATAAGGCATTAAATGCCTATTCGGATAAACCAAGTATATAATAACAGAAACATCTTCTCGGCCGAACTACAATCTCTTCATCATATCACAAATTCAATGGCATGCCATTTGTATCGAATCTAGTCCGAAGCGAGTTAATAGGGTATTATTTTACCTTTTCTAATTTCAATTTCACATACTTACCTCAAGTCTTATTTACCATACATAACAATTAAAATTTCAGCAATCAAGAATAATTAAAAATTCGAATTATAGTAATACACACCGTAATTCTCCGTTTTAGTCCTCGATGACTTTCTCCTTTCCTTTCGATCTGATGCTTCAGGTTCTTTGTTAGCTACTGAAAATAATAATTTATAATCATCAATACAACATGATTCAATTTAATTCATGAGCCTAAACATGTAAATTTAACCATTTTTAATGTATATATATAATTTCACCATTAAGCTGTCTACTTGAGTTATTGTTACTAAATTATTTATATCTTGAGCTACGAAACTCCAAATTAATATCCGTAAATTTTCCTTAAAACTAGACTCATATATCTTATAACCATAAAATTTCCATAATTTTTGGTTTAGCCATTTAGTACAGTTTATTCACTAAATACTCCCCTGTTATTTCATTTGACAGTTCTGACCTCTCTCTACTAAAAATAAATTATCTCATTGTACAGAACTCGAATAAGGTTCTTGTTTATTTATTTTGAAACTAGATTCATTAAGGAGTTCACATATATAAATTACACTCCATAATAATTTTTGTACAATTTTAATGATTTTCCAAAGTTAAAACAGAGTGTCTCGAAATTACCTGAACCAGTCTTATAAAATTTCAAATATCTCTTGATTCATAAATTCATTGCTTACATTGTTTCCACTATAAGAAACTAGACCCAATAAGCTTTAATTTCATATCTTATTCATCCTCTAATTCAATTCCTACAATTTTTAGTGAATTTTCAAAATCAGACCATTGCTACTTCCCAAAACTGTTTTGATGTAAAATGTTAATAACCAAATTTATAACACCAATTCACACCTTATTCCTATTCAAATTTCATTTAAACTCAAATTTAACTATTAAATTTTCAACATATTTTCTTAATTCCGAATTTTCCTCAATTTAGTCCCTAAAAACACAAAACTTATGGCTTACTTTGCAATTCAATCCTTATTTCATTTCTAACTTGAATTTCCTATCAATTTAACCCCTAATTCATCTTTTTATTCAACATGAACAATATTTAGAAATCTAATAACTTTCAAAATATCAACTTAATTTCATCAAAACTTTGTTCTAAAGCTTTTAAAACATCAAAATTAAGTAAAAAGGGCTAAATTGACTTACCTATTAAACTTCCAAGCTTTAAAATCCCTATTTCCCCTATTTCCTTTCTTTCCTTTCTTTTTCTCCTTCTTTCTCCCCTGTTTCGTTTCTTCTCTGTTTCTTTTGTTATGTTTCTTTAATTCTTTTTATGTTATATTTTATATTTAATTAATTTAATAAATATCTATTTTAATAACAAATACTAATATTACAATTGGATACATATTAAATTTTACATTTGTACCAATAATTTTATTACAATTGTCATTATTTAATTTGTTCTTAAACAAAAAATCTCATAATTTAATAATTTAATTATTTAATTAACAAATATCTTTTACTTAAATTATAAGTAATTTAGTATTTAAATTACAAATGTACCAATACAATTCTTACACATGTATTTTTATTACCATACAATTGTCTTCTATTTAATTTATTTATAATATATTATCAATTAAGTAATCATAATAATTTAATATAAAACTATAATAATAATCATTATAATATATATATATATATAATTTAATATATAAAACCTAAATAAAATCTTTGATTTTATTTCAATATGTCACCTCAATTTATGTAAATGGCTTAATTGCCATTTTGATCCTTTTTATTTTCTATTACTTTAGAATTAAACTTTTACCCTTTTTCAATTTAGTTCTTTTTGCTAATTATTCTAAACTAAGCTAATTTCACCTAATTAAATCCTAATTAGACACACTACTAGGCTCATAAATATTTTTAATAATTATTTTCGAACTTATTTCACTAAGACGGAGGCCCTATAACTCACTTTTCCGGTGCAGTGAATTTAGTCATTACATCCAACCCACACACCAGGATAGTATACTGATGTTTCATCGGCCGAAGTCGGAATACACCGTGAACGGTAACAATGAATAAGAATAGATAATAGTAGCGGTACACAAAGTACCTCATCGGAACAAATCCAAAAGCGATAATAATAATGAGAATGATAATGATCAAGTACACGAGTACCTCTTGGAACGAATCCGGAACGATCCACGAGAGTTGACACATATAGTGTTTCATCGACACACGATCGGAATGTCCCCCGAACACTTCCAATCCTATGGCATGCCAACTATATCCGACTAGCCCGACATCATTAATAGGGCTTTTCGGTTCACTTTCTTAATTCAATATTACTTTCAATTTATTAATCATCAATTCAATAAATTTAACACATTCCAAATTAATCCATTTCAATCATAAAAGTACCTTAATTCATACTTTAATTACTTACCATAATATTCAATCAAAATGTAATAATTAACAATCAATTTCACCTTTCAATGCATTACCCTACACATTAAATAATAAATTAAACAATTAAATATTAAGTTCGGATTATAGAAATACAAACCGTAATTTCTGAGCTAACTCCTGTTGTCTTGGTCTTTTTCCTTACTTAATCGAGATTTCCAAAGACAACATTAGCTACAGAAATTAAAATAATTATACCATTAATTTTCAGCACTCATTATAACAAATAATTAAATTTCTATTCAATTTACACCTTATTTTTAATTAGGTTTTAACTAATTCATTCACTTTACTAACTTAATTCATACTCTATTTCTATTCAAGTTCCATCCAAACTCAAATTTAACTACTAAATTTTTAACTTATTTCACTAATTTCGAAATTTCCTCAAATTAGCCCTTCAACAAAAAACTTATGAATTACTTTACAATTCAATCCTTATTTCATTTCTAACTTGAATTTCTATCAATTTAACCCTTATTTCATCATTTTACTCAACATGAACATTATCTAGATATCTAATAGCCTTCAAAATATCAACTTAATTTCATCAAAACCTTGTTCTAAAGCTTCTAAAACATCAAAATTAAGTAAAAAAAGGCTAAATTGACTTACCTATTAAACTTCCAAGCTTCAAACCTTTAATTTCCTCTTTTCTTCTTTCTTTTTCTCTTTTTCTTTCTTTCTTCCTTCCCCTGTTTCGTTCATATTCTGTTTCTTTCCATTCTATTTCTTTCTTTTATTTCCTTTTTATTTACTTTACTTTTAATAATAATATATAATATACTTATACAATAAGCAAATATATATGTGTATTACAAGTATATGTATACCATTAGTACACATATAAATTATTTTTACCATACACTTGTCTTATATTTAATTTATTTATAATATAATATCAATTTAAATAATAACAACAATAACAACAATAATTAAATTTAAAACTATAATAAATAATAATAATAATTTAATATATATTTTAACACATAAAAATGTCAGATTTTTATGTTTATGCCGCCTCACTTAGGACAAATGGCATAATTGCTATTTTGGTCCTTTTTATTTTCTTTTAATCTGCAATTTAATTTTCACACTTTATTCAATTTGGTCCTTTTATTTAATTACTCTTAATTAAGCTAAATTTACTTAATTAAACTTTAATTAATCACTCGATTAACTTCGTAAATATTTTTAACGAATTCTTTTTTTTTTTTTTCAAAAACAAAGACCCTAAAATATACTTTTTAGACAACCGTAAAATTCGGTTCGTTACAAAACATATACAAAAAATTGAAACACCAAAAAATCCAAAATCATAATTTTTATATTTTCTCATTCTTTTAAAATTAGCCCTCAATATTGCAAAGAAAAACAAAGCTGCAGAAAAAAGACCAAATTACAGAATGTGTAAATGTTGAGAGTTAATTTTTTTAGAATCAAGACTAAATCGACATAACTTATAAATGTTAAGGGTTAAAGTTGTTATTTTTCCAATTTTAAAAGTTGTCACCATTTGTCAATTGGTGACAAAAAAAGACAAAACTAAATAATGAGGTGATCATTTTGTAACTTTTCTTAATTAAATGACCAAAAAGAAAGATAATAATAACTGAATGACTACTAGTGCAATTTACCCAATATAAAAATAATTTGTATGATATAATTATATGGTAATTAAGATAACGTGAACCACAAAATTTTCTATATTCAATCTCCGAATTTACACCTCATGTTCCTAACAGATTATCGATTTCCCAAAAATGTCTAAAAAGCAAAACATTTCATCCAAACTTAATTTATTCTTATATTCAAATCGCTTCTTCTTCTCCTCCATTGCTGGCTAGGGCCGCCATCTTTAAGACATTAACATCAATTATCTTATAAACAAATTTCCAATTTGTTGTTGTTGTTGTTGTATAAATTGGTAATTAGTGTTACGAATTTAGGGGGTTTGAAGATGGTGGCAATGCATGTGGAGCAACTCAATCAATTAAAGGACATTTTCACGAGGTTCGACATGGATTCCGATGGCAGCCTTACGATTTTGGAGCTGGCGGCGTTGCTCCGGTCGTTAGGACTTAAACCGACGGGGATCAAATCCATGTTCTATTGGCCAACATGGATTCTAATGGCAATGGTGCAGTGGAGTTTGAAGAATTAGCGAATGCCATTGTACCTCATATGAATGAACAGGTACTTGTAAATCAAGAGCAACTCATGGAGGTATTTCATTTGTTCGATCGTGACGGTAACGGTTACATCACACCGGCGGAATTGGCAGGTTGTATGGCTAAAATGGGGCAACCGTTATCGTACCGAGAGTTAACGGAGATGATCAGAGAGGCTGATGCGGATGGAGATGGTGTGATTAGCTTCAATGAGTTTTCTACAGTAATGGCTAGGTCAGCCCTGGATTTTCTAGGCGTTCGTTTATCTATGTAACCAAAGATTTTTCTGGTTTTAATGTTTAGGTGACATGGTTGATTTGGGTTCCAGATTTAAATTGCTGTCATATCCATCGTAAATATCATAATCTTACGTTTGTAGGCCACTCTTTAAATCATGGATTTTTCTTTTTCCTTTTGTCTGTAAATGTGAATTTCTAAAAATACATGATTATGTATCTCTAACTTTGTCTTTAATTCCATTCATCCATATATATTACAGGAATAAGCAGCTGGTAGCCATTTTATGAACTTTTGATTCCATCGCCATGCTTTTTGTACATCTCCAAATTAATTACTCTATATTTTTGTATCTTATTCACTTATTATATTTGATATAACATCTTAAAATGGTTTAGAAATTAAACTGTTATTTAATCGAGTGTGATTAAATAATTAAAGTTTAAAGTGAGAATTAAATTAATTAATTATCGTAAATTTGATTGAATGAGACAACTCAATTAGTTTCTTTATAAATTCTAATACAATCATTGAGTTGAGAAAATAGTTTAATTGAAAAACATAATTAATAAAACAAATAATAATTTGAGAAATAGAAAGTAACTATTGAGTTGAATAAATTATAACTGTTTGATAAAAGTCTGGATAATACATAATTATACCCAATACATGAGACAGGCTCAAAAGCCGGTCTCATGTTAAGGGGGTGGCAAACCCTAGTCTCAATAAGGGTATTAAAATATTATTATTTAATTAATCATTGTTCAACTAGAACTCTTATAACGGGCTCTCTATAAATAGAAACTATGAACAAACTTAATTATATAGTTGAGCATTGTTATTCTATTGAAAAATAGTGACAATTTAATTTTAAAATTAATTCTACTTTTTTGGGAAAGCTCATAGTTTCCAATTCTATAAGAGATTTAACTTTTCCACTAGAAGTTAAGAAAAGTTTTCATTCAGAGCAATTGGTTTATTTTGTTTAAGCCAACACTCAAAGCAATTCGGGTTCGAGGATATGAGAGAAGGCTTGTAATGACCGAATTTTACCGTTACGAAAAAGTATATTTTCGGTCTCCGCTTTCTAAAAAATAGATTCGTAAATATTTATTAAAAATATTTACTGAAGTAAAATGAGTGGTTAATTAGAGTTTAATTAAGTGAATTTAATTAAATTAAGAGTAATTAAGTAAAAGGACCAAATTGAATAAAGTGTGAAAGTTGAATTATAGATTAAAAGAAAATAAAAAAAAAGACTAAAAGGGCAATTATACAAAAAGTATAAATTGAGGCGGTTTATCGTGAAGAAAATCTAAGATTTTTTTATGTTTAGTATATTATTATATTATTATATAATAAAAATATTTAAATTTAAATTATATTATATATATATATATATATATATATATATATATATATATATATATATATATATATATATATATATATATAAACTAAAGAAACAGAATGACATGGAAACGAAACAGAGAGAAAAATAGGAGAAAGAAAGAAAGAAAAGAAAAAGAAAAATTTGGGGTTTCAAGGTTCAAAGTTAATTTGGTAAGTTAATTTAATCCCTTTTCTTGTAAATTTTGAGTTTATGGAATCCTAGAGATGAATACTACTTGATTTAAGTGAAAATTTTGAAAGTTGTTAGATTTCTAGATATTGTTCTTTTGAATAAAAAGATGAATTAAGAGCTAAATTGATAGAAATTCAAGTTAGAAATGAAATAAGGATTGAATTGTAAAGTGATTCATAAGTTTTATGCTTTAAGGACTAAATTGAAAGAATTTTGAAATTATGGTTTTATGATGAAAATAAATAATTATGTTTAAGTTTGGTTAAAAATTGAGTAGAAATAAAGTATGAATTAAGATAGAAAAGTAAGTGAATTTAGTTAGGATTAAATTGAAATTAAAAGTAGAAAATCAACATTTTGTACTAAGACTATTTTGGATAGCAGCAGTAGTCTAAGTTTGAAAAATCACCAAAAATTTTAGAAATTGAATTAGAGGATGAATAAAATATGGAATTAAAGCTTATTGAGTCTAGTTTCTTATAGAAGAAACGGTATAAGCAATTGATTGTAAATTATGAGATATAATGAATTTTGTGAGATAAGGTCAGAATGAATTTAGGTTCCCTTGTTCTGACTTTGGAAAATCACCAAAAATTGGAGAAAACTAATTAGAGGCTTAAAGTTATATTTTTAGAATCCCTAATGAGTCTATTTTCAAGAGAAATCAACAGGAATATTATCCGAGTTTGGTACTATGAGATAATTAATTTTTAGTGAAGAAGGGTCGAAACTGTTAGATAGCAGAATAGAGATGAATTTAAAGAATAAATCTGATTTAATGGCTAAACCAAAAATTCTGAAAATTTTATGGTAAGAAGATTTGTGAGTCTAGTTTCAGGAAAAATTAGCGGATCTTAATTTAGAATTCTATAACTCAAGATATAAATTAGTAATGTATTAATGATTATGAATTGTATTACTTTTGTAGTCAATGTAGTACAGGAAATCTCGGCTAAGAAAGGACAGAGTTAGCTCGAAACTACGGTTTGTATTACTATAACTCAAACCATTTATTAAATGTATATTGAATTTATAGTTATGGAATAATTAAGATAATGTAAGTATTATATTTGAAATTAAATATGAGTATGTGTGAAAATTAATTTGCATATGAATTAAGATAATAGAAGTTTGAATTGATTGAGTATTGAAAATTTTTGGTGTAAATGAAATTGAAATTAGAAAAGTAAAATAATACCCTATTAACTTGTCGGACTAGATTTGATACAAATGGCATGCCATTGGATTTGCGATGTGATGAGGAGATTGTAGTTCGGTGAGAAGATATTTGATTATTGTATACTTGGTTTATCCAAGAGGCATTTAATGCCTTATTGGTGTGTTATGGAGGATTTATAATATTCCGAGTGTGTTTGGGTTGGACATTTTGGTGTGTTTGGGAGGCTATATTATACTGGTGTGTTATGGAGGATTTATAATATTCCGGGTGTGTTTGGGCTGGATATTAGGTGTGTTTGGATGGAATCCGCAGATCTGTCTGAGTCAGAGCCTTGTTAATAGGGTAAATAATTGAAATGAAATTTGAAAATGAGATTATTTGTTTTAGCACTATTGAAAAGTACGAGAAAGAATGTATGAACTAAATTATGAATTGAGTTAGTATGAGAAAAAAATGAATTATGAATTTAAGATTTATGAAGTAAAATAATTATATATAAAAGTAGTTTAAATAATTTTAAAAATTTATGATTGATGTTTGTAATTTATTAATGCTAAATAGTCTTGATTTATAGTAATACCATCGAGTGTATACTCGGCATACAGTTTGTTTCATGCGCGAGTTAAGTTAAGGCTAGACTGTTGAATCAGCATCCCAGGCCGATCCCGAATTCAATGAGATAAAGTATGTTAAGTATTGGTAATGGCATGTACCTAGGATGTTTTATGAGAGTCATTTAGGTTGTAGAAGTATTGATGAAATGAGTAAATTATGGTTGGAAACGGTATGTAGTATGAATTTTGAAATTTACTAAAAATTCTTAGTGATTCTAAATTAGTCCCGAATTGAATATACTGCATTCATATTGGACCGCGATGGCCTATTAAAGGGACGACATCTTAAAACTAGGATGTGTGTGAACATTTATTTTAATTAATGACCGGAATTGGATCTGTACTTAATGGTAATATCTCGTAACCTGTTCGCGACAGATAGGTTAGGGACGTTACAAGGTCGTTTCAAGAGAAAGCTAGGAGATGATTTAGTTCATCTCGCAATGCTAGTTTTAAAAGGCAAAACATAGACAAACTATGTTAATAGAAATAAAGAAGGGATAAAAACAAAAGGAAAAAATAGAAGAGAATAGAAAATAAAGAACATAAAATATAAAAATTAAATTGCTCAAAATGAAAAAAAAATATAAGGTCCCATTGTAGAATTTAACCTAAAATTTTCGTTTGAAATGATGATTTAATGTGCCACGTCAGTTTACCATTACACCGTTAACATTAATTAATGAGTTGAAGCGACTAAAATGTTACAACACGATAATGTAAGTGGCTAAAACGTAACATTTCATACATATGTGACTAAAATGTAACTCGAGGCAAACAAAAGTGACTACTTCAGTAGTTTACCCAATTAAATATAACAATTAATAATAAATACAACAAGTTTAAATATGCTTAAAAATTATCAAAAAATAGATGTTATGCAACGTATTATTCTCTTAAATCTCATGTAGCTTCTCTTAAATTTTATTCTTTTGTATTCGTAAACTTAATTGAACAATTAGATAAAATCACCATAATTTATAGATTTGTGATTATTCCTTTTATCATTTGATCAACTCAATTAGTTAAATTATTTTAAACAAAAAATTAACTAATATTTATATAATCAAAATAAATATTATAATATGAATTTATTTTGTAACATGGCATAATTATCTTTAGTACATATTATATTATAAAAAGTAGTATACATACACTTTTAAGGACATATAATATATCAATTGTTATATAATTAAATTGCGAATGTATAATAATTATTATAACTTTATAATATTACATCGTGCCTAGAAATTCTAATGACTCCATCTTATTATTCAGTTATGTTTATGAATATAAAAGAATAAAGAGAATAAGATGATAATGAATGAGATATATTTTTACGATAAATTTTTTGAAGATATTTAAATTTATTTTTAATTATTCTATTTAATTTTAGAAATTATTTTATTGATATTTGTATATTATTTATTAGTTTGTGTAAACTTTAATTAAAGTTAAGGACTAAGTTTGATTATATTTTGTAACCAATGCGAATTGGATATCCAAATAATAAATGCAAAAAGAAAACAATGCATACATTGGAAGAGAAAACAAACCGAAGAATTATGTACTTATATTGATATTGAATTTGTTTAGACAAATTACCACTTAATTTTGTTCACTTGATCGCAATGTAATTGTACAAGCCCAATTTTGGCCCTAAAAAAAAAAAAAAACCCCACCCATTTAACCCCTAGCCCAACACCTATTTTCTAACCCCAACCCAATACAAACCCACTAAACAAAAACCTACTTGAAGCCCAATAATACAGCCCAATACATTAAAGAAAAAAAAAAAAAAAAAAACCCTAAAGCTGAAACCCTAGCCCGCATAGCCTAAAACACTTCATCACCCGCCGCCTAGAGCCTCTTGCACCGCCACACCTGCGCTTCCACCGACAAGTCAAATCCACCCTCCATGCGCACTGCAGACATTAATAAGGGGCGAGACGAAGCAAGAAGAAAGAAAATGATATTTGGCTATATATAGCCGGATCAAAATGCAAAAAGGATCTTCTTTTCTTTTTTTTCTCTGTAAAACATAAAGAAAAGTTGGTATTTAGTGAATAGTTGTTGTTTTAAGCATAGAAAAAACAAGAGATTCGAAAAAATCAAAAACCTGTAACGAAGGTGATTTTACCATTTCTCTCTTTGTTTTTCGTTTCATCTTTCTCTTTGTTTTCGATTCCAATCGTATATGTACATGTTTATAAACTAAAAATACAACAAAGAAGTATAAAATAAAAAAAGAGGAAAAATTTTACTGGCGATTTCAGAGCCACCAGTGCTGCGGTGGTGCGTGCGTGAGCTACACAGTGGCGATGGCGGAACCTTCGGCGGCATACCTCTCTCAGAGAAAATCGCCTCTCTCTCTCCTTTTTTTATTTCAAGCCAGCAGAATGAAGAATCCAAAAAATTTGGCTTTTATAAGCCTATGAAACGGTGGCGTTTGAAATCCCCCTGCATAAAAACGGCACCGTTTTTAGTGGAGCGAGCAAACCCGACCCGTTAGGCACGCAGGATCCCCGTGTTTTCTTGCGATTGGGATATTTGCGCGGGTGATCCCTCCGCAATTGTATTGGTTCCGATCGGATCTTTTCACGTTTTTAAATTTGGCCTCTGTAAATTTAAATCCTATTTTAATTTAATCCCCGACTAGTGAAGGAGGAACATCCGAAACGGCGTCGTTTGGTAAAATGGGACTATTTGCTCTTTAGGTCCTCGCTATTTGCTCGCGTGCTCGAGTCACCCCGTTCCCTTTGAGGATTTTAAAATGTCCCCACAAATTTCGTTTTTAGCCCAATTTCATCCTTTTGCCATTTTATTTTTTTAAAAAAATTTGTTTGGGATATCATATTTTTGTTATCATCTATTATTATCATATTATTTACCTATATATTTTCTCTTTAGTATTGATTATATTATTATTATTACTCTTAATATATATTTCATGTATACATGTTTAAACACTATATTATACGCGTATGTTTAATATCACGTTATATACATATTATTATGTTTGTATCTATTTTTATTCTTGTTATATTTGTTATTAATGTTAGCATGTGTTATGTTATATGTACATATTTTTAATGAATATATGCACATATTTATATAATATTATTAATAGTTTTATCATTATTATTATTATTATTATTATTATTATTATTATTATTATTATGTATCCACTACGTAAATATTCCAACATTATACCATGTATACATTATATATATATATATATGTATGTGTCTTTTAATATTGTATTTTATTGTTGTACATATACCTTAATACTATATCATTTATGTACTTTTATTTCTCATACTACCTTATGTTTATGTTTTCTAAATTATAGCATGTATATATACTATTACCATATGTCTAGTCATGTAGTTATTAATAGTTTTTTTTAAATGTTGTGATTATTTCTAATGTAATGTGTATGTATTATATATGTTTTATATACTATATTATGTATATATTATATATATACATATGTATATTATATATGTATTTTTTATTACATTTTCATGTATATATTTTTAAATATCACATTATTAGTATAGTTTTATATTATTCCATGTAAATACTTTCAATATTACATTATGTATATATTTTTGTCTATATTATATATATTTTTAATACTCAATACTATTATTATGAATATGTTCTTAGTATATGTATGTATATATAAATTTTTCTTTATTCCTATATTATTATCATTATTTTCCACTTTATATTATACTATTCTTATTTTTGTACATACTTTTAACCTCATTATATAAATTTACAATATATATAGGTGCATATTTATGTAATATTTGTTTTTCAATATTATTATTACTTCTAGAATGTATATATTACGTATATTCTTTTAATACTACGTATATATGTTGTCTCTATTGTTACGTATATTTTTTTAACGCATCTATGCACATATGCATGTATCGTTTTATGCTATTATTGTTCATGTCATTAGTATTATTGTTTTCGTTATCGTCGCTATCTCGCCATGTTTTATTCATTTTCTTATTTATTCATGAATTCGATCATCTTATTTTTTTCATACATTTGTTTATGTTTACATATTACTAACCGTTCAAGTCATTGGCTCTACTACAAAATCGTGTTTTTTTTAAGTATATATTCAAAACGATTCTTTCATGAAAATAACTAGGTAATTTGGGATAATCGTGTCTCTAACTTACTGGGTTTCGATTTTTCATTTTTTACCTAAATAAGGATATTCTTTTAAATCTATACGAGTTTTGAAAAATGCTTATTCTCGAAAGAAGCGTTGTGCCTTAACTCACGATACGACATTTTATTACTTGAAATAAGATTCTTTTTGCAAATATAGGCAATATTTGGTGTTGGAGATTGAGAAAACGTATTCTAACTTACTCAGGGTTTGATTTTCCTCGTTTGCTCTAAATGATCGAATACCCTTTTATAAGTTAAAATACATTAATTTTAAATAAAAGGCAAGCTCATCACAGAAGTTTGAGATGACGTGTCCTAACTTCATTGGGCATGATATTTTATTACTTGAGGCGAGAGAGTCTTCAACATCTATTTAAATTCTTCCAATCATTTTTAAATCATCATTTTATAAAGAAGGATCGATTTTAAATTCTTCCAAGTTTTTAAATTTTTGACACTAAGACACTAATTAATCGACTAGGTACCAATTTTTGGGCGTATCGAGGGTGCTAACCCTTCCTCGTGCGCAACCGACTCCCGAACTCACTTTCTGATTTTCGTAGACCAAAATGTCGTTTTAATAAACTAAAATATTTTATTAAAACAAAGATGATCCGATCACACCCAATGAAGGTCGGTGGCGACTTCCATTTTCATTTTCATTTTTCAAAATTTAAGTCGATTCCTCGTTTAGCCAAAAAATGGTTACTGTAACTTAGCGACTCAATCGGGAAAAACCAAATAAGAGAGTCAAGCCACAAGTTGATTAATTTTTGTCTTTTTGTCGAAAATTGAAAATTTGGTTCTGATACACGATCCTTTCATTACATTTCACTCGTTTTTACGATTTTCATCATTTTATTCCTATTTTTTCTAATCGCCCGAGTTTTTATATATACTCGCACATTGCATTGCATGACCATTCTGGTTACACCCCTCT
Organism: Gossypium anomalum; assembly: GCA_025698475.1. Taxonomy (NCBI): domain Eukaryota; kingdom Viridiplantae; phylum Streptophyta; class Magnoliopsida; order Malvales; family Malvaceae; genus Gossypium; species Gossypium anomalum. Next base: position 69,640 of record JAOWAC010000048.1, read on the forward strand.
AAGTGGGAGTGAAAAACTACTCCTTCGTGAGGTTTTCACCTCCGTGCAGGATAGTGGATCACTTTCGGAGTACGTCCCTACCTATGTCTTCGTGAGATTTTCATCTCAGTGCAGACTATAGGGAAACGTATTCCCTCGAATCAACTCGGCCTCAGTATGAGCCTATAATGGGTGAAGATCGAGGAATCTGTAGGTTCAGTACCTTTACTCTAGAACCGAACCTCATATAGTGAGCCTTAAGGAACCTACCCTAGGTAGAGCCACTCAACGAATCCCTAGTGGTTACCCAGAGCAAGTGTTATATTTGATTATTCCTTGTTTGTGAATCTTGTATGAAATATTGACTTGTTTTGTTTTATTTGCATGACATTTTCATCATAAAAGGTGTTGATTTACATTCGGTTGCTAAGAAGATAGCTTATCATGGAAAGCGGGTTTTTTGATAAAGTAGAAGACAATCTTCATTGTCCGGATATGGGCCGAGACAACACAAAGAAGAGAAAGGGGATAGCCTCAACTTGAGGGTACGTGGTCGAGTTGTCGGATTTTACTCGGGTTAGCGTAACTCGTAACAATCTCCAAGAGATGAAAGAAATCTGGGCTCAGTGGGATGATGAGGTCAAACGGCTATTCTACTGTCATTATGGCGATTTACCTTATCTACTCGACGTCAAGATGACGCGGCGCTGTTCCGAGCCCTCGCTCAATATTGGAATTCGCTACAAATTTGCTTCACTTTCGGGAATGTAGATTTGGTACCTACGATAGAGGAATACACACCTTGATACGATGCCCGAAGATTCAAAGTTGATAGAATTTATTCCAAAGTTGCGGGCCCAAAGATTCTCGAAAAGTTGATGAACATCACGGGAATGAGCGCGATGGAGTTCTGACCGTATCAAACAAAAAGGAGATTGTAGGTGCATTCCTTGAGGCATTTGAGAGATTTAATCCTAGCACATCCCCGACACGAAGAAGAGGGTAGATGTTTTCGCCTTAAGCATTTATGGATCGGTTATCTTTCCCAAAGCTTTGGGGCACGAGACGAGGCGGTCTCGATCTCTTTGATAGGCTTAGCAAAGGGACCACACCACATCCGCGATATTGGTGAAACTTTCTGTGTCATTGAATGCTTGTCGAAGAGCGGGGAAGGAAGATTTATTGGATGCGCGCACTTCTACTTTCATGGTTCCACGGTCATTTTGGAAAATAGAAAGGTCTGCATCGCGCCTTCTCCAAAACTACTCTCCCGAAAGAAAGAGTTAGCCACTACCGAGAAGAGACGATATCACAGAAGAAAACTGGATGGCGATCCTTCAGAATTTACAAGACGAAGATGTCGAATGGAGAGCCCCGTGGATGGTGCCTGATGAAATATTATACCGATGTGGAGACTTCGATTGGGTCCCCTTGTTAGGAGTATGGGGAGCCATAGGGTATGCTCCTCTATTGGCGTTAAGACAAGATGACGAGTCCGTACAGGGCGGTTTACACCACCAAACACACGGGTTAGCTCAAGGCGAATTTGTGTTCACGGTGGAATAACTACAAAAGGAAAGTCCGTGAAATATCGAATGCCCGGAACTGCACTCAGAGAATGAAAAAGTTTGTCGCCAATCCCATGGCTACCCTTGAGTACACACGGTGGAGGATTCAGAGGATCAACGATAACATCCCTACGCCGGATCAAGAAGGACCTAGATCAATGGAAGAATGCTTGAGACCAATCCGAAATGCGAGCTAGAAGTCGCCGGACATGATTTCGAGAGAAAGAGCACGGAACTAGAAAAGAGGATCGAAGCGGTTGGAAGAGGAGAAAATGCAGTGGGATTGGATGTCGATGTCTGTAAGTTAGAAGTGAAAGGCTCGTAAAAGGAAAGAACAAAGCCGAGGAAGATTTGGGCGGTTTGAAAATCGACTATAAGAAGTCGCGAAGGTCTATAAGAACCACTGGGCTAGGAAGACGCTCGAACAATGGCGGCAAGAAGTTAAAGAAGAGAAAAGTAAAGCTAGCTAATGGGAAGAAAAATTTGAGAGGCTCAAGCTCGAGAGGAAACTCTAAAGGAGAGTTTGGTAGAAAGTAACGAGAAAGAAAGATTAAAAATGCGGTGACAGAACTAGAAAAGTCCTTGTACCAAAGAACGCCCGTAACTCGTAATTGAGTTAAAAGCCATCAAAGCAAAATTGAAGAGTTAAAAGGAAATATAGAAGAACTCAAGGTGGCATTGCAAGATCGCGAACTCCAACTTGAATTTCTTGAGATAAATAACGATCGATTGAATGAACAACTTCACCAATCCAAGAACAAGTTAGGAACAGTGGATTACGCCATGGCGTAAGCTTTGATTCAAATACGAGACGTGGCGAGCACTTACAAACGCAGACAGTAAGAGCAGCCGATGTGCCGAGTTTAAAGTGCACGAATCGAATCGGATAAAGGACGAGAATTAGCATGGCTCCTTAGTGCAAAGTCAAGGCCCTAACTATCGTGTGGCCAAGCCTTATATGTAATCTATTTTATGTAAAGAAACTTGCTTTCTAGAAAGTTATCTTAATGAAATTGAATTAGAATCAACGCTTTTGTTTGCATTCATTTGCATTCATTGCATTCATTGCATTCATGCATCAACATTGCATCATGTGCACTAAAACTTACAAAAACCCTAAAATCGTGGCGATTACCCGAACATCATTACGGTACACGAGGAAAAACAAAAGCCATGGACCAAAGGTTAGAGAGATTAGAGCAAATGCAAAAGAGATGCAAGATCGGCCATAAGCACGTATGCAAGAAACAAATTGGCCAAAGTCCAGCAAGATATGAGGGACCAGATGCTGGAGTCCCAAAAGAGTATGATGGATCAAATAACGCGTCTATTGGCTGGTGGATTAGAAAAAGGGAAAAGTCCCGTAGTCAACACGGAAGATGATAACGAAGATCCCGTCTACCCTCCGTGATTTGCCCTAGCAGACGCTCGTTCGAGACACGGCCGAAATATACCCAAGAAGGCCATCGGTCACAATTAGGCTCCCAACCATTGCGGTCGTGTGTCCGCACCGATGAACTATCAAAGTTGGCTCCTGCTCTCATCCGGGGATAACTCAACTAACCTCGTTGTCCTCAACCTCGATGAGGTGATAGAAATGTAAAAGACAAGGGTAGAATTCCAAAGAGTTTGAAGAAAAGTATAGATGGTTAGAAGAAAATTCAAGGAGATGGAAAGCACTCGACTATCGTGGCTGGAATCGATGCAAAGGAATTAAGCTTGGTTCCAGATTTGGTACTCCTCCCAAGTTCAAAACTCTGCACTTGAAAAGTACAATGGGGCAGCTTGTCCCGAGGCTCACATCACTATGTTCCCACGTAAGAATGGCAGCCATGTTAATAACGATCAACTCTTGATTCACCGCTTTCAAGAAAGTCCAGTAGGGCCGCCTAGATGGTACAACCAATTGAGTCGCACCAAATTGGTTCATGGAAAGATCTCGCACAAGCTTTCATGAAGCGAAAGATGGTCATGTGGTGGACATAGCCCATGATAGGATTACTCTACAGAACATGGAGAAAAACACAATGAAAGCTTGTGCAATATGCCCAACGATGGAGAGAGGTGGCTACACAAGTCCAACCCTCTCGTTGGAAAAAGAAACTACTATGCTCTTCATTAATACTCTCAAAGCACCTTTCATTAACCACATGCCGGGTAGCGCGACCAAAAGTTTCTGGACATAGTAATGTCCGGAGAAATGATTGAAAAACGCGATAAAGTGTGGGAAAATAGAGGGTGGAGAAAGTACCAAAAGGTCAAGCACCAAGAAAGAAAGAGCACGAGGTAAACAATGTGAGTGCATATTCGAAATCACCACCGTAAGCCAACCAAGGCATAACTATTGGTCGACAGGCCTCTTCTAGACAAGAGCCCAACACGAAGCCAAATAGGGAGAAACTCCAATTCACGCCCATTCCGATAACATACAAGGAGTTATACCTAAAGTTTGTTTGACGCACACGTCAGATCTCCTTCTATTTAAAACTAATGCAACCTCCATACCCCAAGTGGTATGACGCGAATGCCCAATGCGAGTATCACGCGGGGCCACAGACACTCGAGAGAAAATCGCACTACTTTTAAGAAATTGGTTGAGAGGCTCATCAACATGGGCGTTAGAAATTTGATGATACACCTAGTGTATACAACCCACTACCAAACCATGGGGATAAAGGGATAAATGCAATAATCGAGAGTTCTGGGGAAAGAAATTAAGACGAATATTGCGTATGAAATCTCCAATTGAAAAAAGTATGGAAGCAAATGGTGGAAATGGGGTTGATATCACGAAATTCAAGGGTCGATTCAAGAAGGGATAACTTATTGCAGTTCCACAATCTGAGGATCATGAGATTCGTAAATGTGGTGAATTCGGGCTTTAGTGCAAGGATTGATGGATAATAAGGAGATAGAATTCTTCGAATACGTGAAAGCCCAGAAGAAACAAAAGTGTGTGCCTCGAGAAGAAGGGTCAATGAAAGGATGTCCCTAGAGCCACCACCCATAGGTGGTTATCATATCACGCCCGAGAATTAACGGTTGCAGTAGCACAGTCTGCGCCAAAAAGTTGTGATCCGTAAGCGTTGCCTTCCCTTTATAAGGATAGCAAAAGGGTACCATGGAACTATAGCCGCAACGTGACGATCTAGGAGGAAATCTCGACTAACACATCGAAGAGAGTCAAGATGAGGGTTTCTATACACGCATGAGGAGGCGTTATACCCGACTACAAAAGTCGAAAGCGAGTTAAAGGAAAATCATTGGCAATTGAGCAAAGGAAAGAGAAGCCGGCAGACTGAACCAATCGTTAATGAATCGATGATGAAAAAGAAGCAAATGAATTCTTGAAATTTCTAAAGCACGAAGTGAGTATAGCGTCAGAGAATCAGCGATTACAAGCAAGCATTGCAGATATCAAATCGATTGGCTTACTCTTAAGCTCAAGCCCATCGCAGCGTATTGATGAAGGTCTTTGAATGAAACCTACGTTGCTAATGACATTTCGTCAACAAGTTGGACCGTCTAGTCAACAATATAAGTGCCGATAACTTTATATTCTTCAATGACGATGAAGTACCTCCGGAGGTAGAGGATCGACTAAAGCTTTGCACATTACAACTCATTGCAAAAGGGCATACATTACCAAGGGTATTGATCGACAATGGTTCTCACTGAATGTCCTACCACTTCATCTTACTGTTGAATAGGTTGCGTAGTAGGCGGTTCCCATATGAAAACATGCCAAAATATAGTAAGAGCATTTGATGGCACTAAAGGAAAGTAATGGGAAGAATCAAATACCCTCTTGATTGGACCGAGTACGTCACGAGGTAGATTTCACAGTTATGGACATTAAGCCTTCGTGATAACCGCTTTAATGGGAAGACTATGGATACACTCAAGCAGGGCGATCCTTCATCGCTACACCGAGTTAAAATTGGTAACCGAGGGCGGGTTAGTAACGATCAATCTTTCAAGAGGATATCATTGCGTCTCAATTACGCAGAACGCAATCCGTATGTGGAGGCGTATGATGAAAGCAATCGAGTGTTCTTTTCGGTCTTTAGAGTTTGTGAATGCGACATTCATCATCGAAGGAAATAAGATTCCAATGCCTAGATTATCTCGGAAACTACAAGAATGGGACTACGACTAACTGTTGGAAAAGGGGCCATACCGGAAGAGGACTTAGGAAGCACCTCCAAGGAAGGATTAATGCACCAACGATGAAGGAAAAAAGCAGACCGATTTTTGGGTTGGGATTCAAGCCGGACAAGCAAAGGAAGAAAGATATGGAGAAAAAGCAAGAGAAAAGGAGAGCACGATCGAGTGGGGGAGAAATCGAATGGGAACCAATGGTCTTTCCCATATATCGAAGACCTTGTGTCCTGCGGAGGAGTCATTCACCGAGCAGAGGGCATCGGAAAGGAAATTGTAGAAAGAATGATGGAAAATTTAGACATCAACGCCACATACGAAGAAGGAACTGGAATAGAAGAGCTATCGGGCATTTGCCCTTATGAGCCGAAAGTGTTCTAGATAACTGGAGATCGGAAGAGATTCCTGTAGTCTTTAGAACTAATCTGAGTAATGCTCTAAAACACGTTTATTACTCTAGGCCTAGGAGTAATGGATGTCTTTTTTGTGAAATAGGCTTTATGTCCTAAAATTGTTATTTCAATGAAATGCATTCTTTTGCCCTATTCCGTAAGTATTGTTTTATTCTTTCATTCATAACCATACCATACATACCATTATTCTTAGATTCTTTTATTCTTTGCATCTTCTTTTGCGCTATAACAGTCTCCGGATATCAACGATGTGAGTGACATTGTTGCTAGCTCTGAGTCTCCTTTCGAGCGGATATGTGTCTAGAGGATCTCGAGACTTTGAAGATGACAAGGATCGAATTTATCCACGATTTGTTAAGGATGGTAGAGCAAGAGGAGAAAGCAGATTCTACCTCACAAAGAGTCGAGAGAAGTCGTGGAACTTAGGAGATGAACTAGAAAAGAAAGAGGTGAAGATCGGAGCCTACATAACCGCAAAACAAAGCAGACCTCATCGAGCTACTCCAAGAGTTCAAGGATGTTTTTGCATGGTCGTATCAAGATATGCCCGGGCTAGAAATCTTGACATTGTGGTACATGACTCCCATTAAAGAGGATTGTGTTTCGGTTCAATGAAGCTTCAAGAATGAGGCGGATGTTTTGTTGAAAATAAAAGAGGAGGTTAAGAAGCAATTTGACGCTGGTTTCTTACAAGTAGTCAAGTATTGAATGGGTAGCCAACATCGTCCCTCGTCCTAAAAAGATGGAAAAGTTCGGATGTGTGTGTAGACTACAGAGACTTGAACAAGGCCAACCTAAAAGATAATTTCCCATTTGCGCTCATATTGACACTTTTAGTGGACAACACGGCAGAAAGTTACTCACTCTTCTCCTTCATGGATGGTTTCTCAAGATACAATCGGATCAAGATGCATCCTCGAAGACATGAATAAAACCACATTTGTGACCATGGGGACCTTCACTATAAAGTGATGCCATTTGGATCTAAAAATGCGCAAGCAACATATCGTAGAGCCATGGTAACCCTGTTTCCATGATATGATGCATAAAGAAATTGAAGTCTATGTCGACGACATGATCGCCAAATCTCGAATGAGAAGAAGAGCATGTGCAGGTCTTGAGGAAATTATTTTCGAGGTGAGAAAATTTCAAATTGAAAACTCAACTCAAAGAAAATGCACCTTCTAGGCCAGTCAGAAAATCAACTAGGATTCAGCAGTCCCGGAAAAGTGGATCGAGATTGACCTAGACAAAGTCAAGGCCATACAGAGCTACCTCCACTGCTGCTTTCCAAAAAGAAGTTCGGGATTCTTAGGAAGACTAAATTACATCGCCTTCGGCTCATTTCACAACTAACTTCCAGAAATGTGACCCCATATTTGCTCTCTAAAACACAATCCACGGTGTTTGGGACGATCGAATGCCAGAAGACTTTTGACAAGGTTAAGCAAGATTTGTCTAATGCTCCAAATTATTGTCACCACACAGTCCGCATAAGCCATTGATATTGTATTTTATGTCGGTGTTTAAAATTCTATGGGATGTGTGCTTGGCCAACACGATGAGTCGGGAAGGAAGGAAAGAAAGAGCAATATATTACCTCGCAAGGAAGTTCATCGAGTGTGAAACGCAGGTACTCGCCAATTGAAAAGTTGTGTTGTGCCCTAACTGGACAACCCAAGATCGAGACAATACATGTTGTATCACACACGGGCCGATTTCTAAACTGGATCCTTTGAAGTACTTGATGGAGTCAACCGCTTTAAATGCAAAGAATGGCACGCGATGGCAAATTCTGCTCCGAATTTGACATTGTTCATGTAAACAGTAAAGGCAAAAGTAAAGGGAGTGCACAGCGAAACTTCCTAGCTAGCGTGAGCCTTAGAAGACTATGAGCCTTTGAACTTTGATTTCCCAAATGAAGATCGAAGTGCGTGGCACCACCCAAGAAAAACCTTCAAGATCGTCCCTGGAAGCTAAACTTTGACTTTGCGAGCATCAAA
>JAOWAC010000042.1:0-81058 GCA_025698475.1 Gossypium anomalum
TCTTTTCAACCAAGCGATGACCAATTGTACGAATCAACGCCTCCTCTGCACCAGGTTGAATTACTATTGCGACGCTACCATCGCAGGTAAAACTAACTCCTGCCTCACGACTGCCCAAACCCACTCATGTTCCTCTGGTGGGTGAACAATCCAACACTTGGTGAATTTCGCTCACAATGATAGGAAGAGCCACATCAAGGATCAAAAGCAACGTCGCTATGAACGCCACGCTTACGCCGCTTATCCTCGTGGTAGCTTTTTCCACACCTCTAGCTTCAAATTGGTCAGGATCGAGCAGCTATCATGTCAGATTCTGTGACTGAACGGGGAATCAAACGAGCTTACCCTTTCGCTCCACACGAGATTTCTCTGCTTCGAGCTCATCTTAGACACTGCGTTATCTTTAACAGATGTGCCGCCCCACCCAAACTCACACCTGACAATGTTCTGGCCTGGACGGCCTACTAAGCCACCCCGTCCCAAAAGAGGTCGTGCCCCCGCCCCGATTCACTAATAAGTAAAATAACGCAGTAGTATTTCACTGCCGAGAGCTCCCACTTATCTTACACCTCTCAAGTCATTTCACAAAGTCGGACTAGAGTCAAGCTCAACAGGTCTTCTTTCCTCACTGACCGCTAAGCCGCCTCTTGGTCGTGTTTCACTGAGGTAGACAGGACAGGGAATCTGGCATCTATTCATGCCAGCCACCACTTACGACGAGGCCTTGGCTACCTTAAGAGAGTCATAGCTACCTCCGCTTTACCAGCGCTGGTTGAATTTCTTCACTTTGACATTCGCATCATGTAAATCACATTGCGTGAGCATCCGTAGGACCATCGCAATGCTTTGTTTTATTAAGGCTGACCTTGTCCGCATTTGCTCGAGCCGATCGTCGCCGCCTGGAAGGCCCTCGCGGAGCCGCTCGACGCTTCCTGCCTGCCGGGCTTTCCGCTCACAATGCACTAGGGAATCCTTGTAAGTTTCTTTTTCCTCCGCTTATTGATATGTTTAAACCAAGGTTGCCTGCGTCAGTCTGAGGCTCACGCGACATCCGAGGCACCGTTGCGTCGATGTCGCCGAGGGCTCTACATCCGGGACGCGACTAAGGTACGATGTCGCCCGAGGTTCGACATCCGACTTCGGCACTGGCGCCTGGTGGTCGCCGAGGTTCAACACATCCGACGCACTGCTGCGTGCCGCCGATGCTGCTCGAGTTCTACTCGCGACACATCCGGACGCACTAAGGTGCCGGTGTTACCGGTGGTTCCTTGAGGACCGATGCATTCGCGCACGCGCACGCTGGAGGCTCTACATATCCGGACGCGACTAAGGTGCCGGTGGCCGCCGAGTGCTCCAAAGACATCCTGGCCTGCACCAAGGTGCCACGACCACGGTGGCTCTCGCGACATCCGGACGCGACGCAGCGTGCCGCGCGGCCGCTGAGGTTCCCGCGATAACCGACGCACCACGGTACCACTGCCGAGGGCTCGCGACATCCGGGACGTATCGGCGAGCACGCCGAGGCTCTGCCGTATCCGACGTGCATTAAGGTGCAGCAGTGTCGCCGAGGGCTCTCGGCACATCCGACGGCACGGCGCTGGTGCCGCTTCGAGTTCGCAGATTCACGCGTGACGGTGCCTCACGGCCAGCCCCGCATTATCTGGACGCATATCCGCCACCAGCAAAAGCGCGGTTGCCACCAAGGTGCCGATGCCGCCGAGGTTCGCATTACCCGATGCATTGCTGCGCCGACGCCGCCGGCCTTCCTACATCTCACTAATTACAGGCCTATGCTTCTCCAGGCCTCAAGATATCCCACGCACTGGCTGGTGCCGAGCAAGCTGCTCGAGGGCTCGCGACCACCGGGACACCCTAGGGCTGGTCACGACGGCCAAAAGGCTTCAAAGACGGTAAGCACCAAGGTGTCGCTGAGTGCCCTGCCAGCACCTAAGACGAACGGCAGCCTGGGCGTTCCGTGTAGGCTCTTTGTTCCAAAAAGGGAGGGACCTGGATAATTCCAAAAGGAGGGACCAGGACGACATTTGTATCGCTTTTCTAATCTTCAGATGTTCTGGCCCGAAAGTTAATCACGGAAGCTCACTGCAGTACCGCCGAAATGGACGCCGTGAGCACCGTCGGAACCCAACCCACTGGGGGCAACACGTCCTGGCATTTAGTAACAGTGGCAGCTCTTGACAACCCCGCTCGCCACATCAATATCCCTAAAGAGCTGTTGCTAAAAAAACTTGGTCAATGCTACTGTGCAACATTCATGTGTCCTAAATAGGACACATTTTATAAAGTCGGGCTGGTCACCAAACGGGGCCCAAAATTAGCTTTCTGCGCCGATCTTCCAAGCACATCTGATGCACTTGGCAGTTGATACCGCGCCATGTTCGCAATATCGGCGGCCGTCGGTGCCCATGGCGCCGCACTACGGGATGGTGTACTTAGCTATCGCACGCATCGAGAGACGTTACTGTGCCGCGAGGCTCTTGCTACAGTAAGCAAGGGAGGGACCTGGATGATTCATTCATTGCTGGTACCGAATATGCACCATCTTAATTATACCTTTGGGATTGGGAGGGACCGACGTATCTTAATCATAAAAGCGGAGATACCGATCCACCACTTTGGGATTGGGGAGGGACTCATGCGCCGCTATTTATATGCCGATGGCTCGCCGAGTATCACGGATGGATCGTCTGAGCACCGCCGGAACCTGAACCGGCAGGGGGGCACACTCAGCGTCCGGGGCATGCGATGGGCGTGGGTGTTCTTCGATAACCTGGTCGCCATCACTGGCCTCCGCAAGAGCCGCAGAAAATCTTATCACGTTACTAATAAACTGCATTCATATGTCCTACAGGCCGTGCGCAACGCTTTAGATGTCCAAACAGTGACACTTTTTCTCACTTCAACGCTTCGCACCAACAGGGCCAATGGTGCTCGGGACGCCTCAAGAGATCCGAGGCAATGCATAAAGTCCTATGTTAAGTTCAGAGACTCATCTACTGGATGGTCACGCTTATGGATGTTCTGAGGCTCTGCACACAATCAAACGGCATTTTTAGGCCACTTACACTTGGTATTTTAAACTCAAATTTCTAACACTTAGTATTTTAAACTCTTGGTCGAAACAAATACAAGAAGCCGAATGCAATATGGCATGATTGGAATGGCAACAGATCGCAGAAAATTGAACAAGTGCCCTGAGCCACTCACCGCTTGAGAGCTCGTGACCTGCACCACCACGGCCTTATTGTGCTCATGTTTCCGGGCGACCACGGTAAGTGTTTAACTAACTCCTTATGTCACCGGGGCTAGACCTTTCGTCATAATCGCGATGCGACCTTAGGTGATTACTCGTCTTGAAAGCGCTTTGAAAGTCGACCCTTTACTCGAATGAGATTCTGCAAGAACTCCTCCAAGGTACCAATTGAACAATGGAAGACTTTGCCCCTTATGCAAAAACCCATAAAGAACAACGAAAGGACGCTCGCAAAAAGTGTTTTGATAAATGCTCTCTATTCTCTTATTCACAAAGAATAATGAAACAATGAATGGAGTGAGTACAAATGAGGAGGCTCTCTATTTATGCCATGCTCCCCAAAGCAAACCGGACAAGATAATATTTTACGGATTGTGGCCAGAGTTAACCATATCCCTATGATTTAAAGATTTTACAAGATATTGATATATCAAATCCTATCTAATCTTACAAGATATGATTCCCTCTATCTTTAAGATTAGTTACCGCCAGTTACCCTAAGTTGCCATATCTTCACTGTCAGACCCAGCGGCTGTCAATGCATGAGCTTCTCAATAGTTTCGCTTAGATCAGGCGGCTCTGGCGGGCCGATGATCCCCATCTAAGCAATAGACCTCAATCCGGATGTATTTTGGTTCGATGGTCACGGGCTTGAACTGCGGCTGTGACATTCTCCCCACCCATTCTCATAAGCGTCCTGCGTTGCGGACTCCACAATAATAGCCGGCCGATTAACCCGAATCCACTGCGTTACGTAGCTCTTCCCTTCCTTCCAGGACTTTGCCTCGGCTTAGTAAGCTAACCAACTAACAAAGTAGTCCTACTTTGGTTTGTACATCTCGCGACAAGGAGTTATGTCACTCCCTTGCACATTCTAACTCCCACCGAGCAGAATCTCGTGATTCACAACACTTGGTGTCGCTTTGCCTGGTCCATGGCCTCCTTGCTCAAGGCTTGAGAAAGGGCCCTCGTTCTCGCCAAGTTAACGAGTTAGAATCACAACACACTATCAAGTGTTCAGGTATACCTTTGCATTTACTCCTGGTCAAGCAGTCCCCACATGCATACGCCCTTCTTTTTCCTTGGCTTGCAGTGCCTCCACGCCTCTCCCATAGGTGGAAGCCTTGTCGACAGCTCGGCCCATTCGAAGCGCTTCATAGACTTAGGCCTCATTGAATTCGACTTCCTTTGTTTTCATCGCCTTCTTCCTCTACGGTTCGATGACAAACTCACCTCTTCCTTGGGTGGGAAGCCTCAGCGACTCAGGTGCTCGGTTGACGTTGCTCCTTTGACTACGGCTTGCTTTGGATAGATTCGCAGTCTCATGCGGACCTAAGCACTTTGCTACACTGCTTCTTTGCTCCTCTTAAGCCCTCTTGGCTTGACTTTTACTGTAACACCTGCCTTACCCGTTACGTGCGAGAGCAGTACAGGTATTCTTTAAACATAGCACATACCATTAAACAAAACCGAAATAGAAATATGTCATCAATTTGATAGTGTATCGTTTATAACATATGCCTTGAACAATATTAGCCAACTAGCCAAACATACAAAGTAGTTGATCCGAATCTTTGCGCTGCCAATATTCTAAACCTAGGCAATTATGACACGTAACAAAATAATTAAGTCTACTATACATGCCATAATTCAAAATGTTTAGTTCAATACCCTAAAGTGTTGATAATGCGGGCCAGATCTTCGTGATCCTTAACTCTGAGACGGTGAAGGACACAATAAAACAAAGAGAGAAAACAAAAGTAAGCATAGCTTAGTAAGTGAAGTAAGTAAATATTAATTAAAAAGAATCTAATATGTTTATACAACAACTCCAGTATATCTACTTTAATTTCACTATTCACTCCAATTTGATTAAGTTTGTCTACCTGCTGTGTCATGTTAAACTAAATAAATCTATAACTTTCGAGTTACAAAACTCAAAATTAAAATCCGTAAAATTTCCTGAATCTAGACTCATAAATATTTTTACTAATTTTTTTCTAGAATTTTTGGTTCAGCCAATTAGTACAGTTTTATTGGTTAAAGTTTCCCTAATTTACACAGCTCAACTGAGTCTGACCTCTATTTCATTGCAGATTGAATTTCTCCCAGTACACAATTCAAATAACCATAAAATCTGTTTCATTTAAAACTAGACTCAATAATTAATTTAAGCATATAAACTATATTTCTTAATTTGTTTTGTACAATTTTTAATGGTTTTCAAATTTGGAACAGGGGACCACGTAGTCATTCTGAGCAAGTCACACACAATTGCAAATATCTCAAAATATAGAATTCTTTTGCTTGCTATGTTTCTTTTATATGAAAAATAGACTCATTAAGCTTTAATTCCAAATCTCATTCAACCTCTAGTTAAATCCATTCTATTTTTGGTGATTTTTCAAATTCGTCACTGTTACTGTCAAAAACAGTTTTAATGCTACTTTCACTCTTTCACCCATTCTTTGCACTAACCTCATTTTAACTTACATATTTATATACTACAATCATTTTCATCACATTTCATACGATACAAGTGTAGGTCCATGACTACAATCTCACTACTAAGCCATCCCGTTGAACAATTCGGATCAACCCTCGATATTTAATGGCCCAGCCCACGGCTCCACCATCATACTTACGTTTAGTTAGGCTCTCTTGTACACATAAGTGAACATAGTACCACTCATGTGACCTAGCCCGATTTGTCTCGTAACTCTCTTGTCTACATGTTTCCTTCACTTGGAATCACGCATGCGACCTAGCTACATATGTCCCGTAGCTCTCTTGTCTCATGCATTGTACACATAGTATCACCCATCCCGACCTAACTACATTCATCTCTTACGTAACTCTCTTGTCTACATGGGATACATCATTATCACACATGTGACCTAGCTACTACATTGTATCTAAGCTATCTTTCTTGTGCACATGATGTGCACTCAGCATCATACATGTGACTGCCTGGCTTCCTTCCTCTATTTTATTCGATCTCTCAAGATATTCCAGCAGGATCTCTCTATTGTTTATTTCCATTCTTCAATAGTCTATTCATATTTTTAACATCCATTAATATATTTACATAATAGGCTGAAATATAGAATCTTACATAAAATTAATGTAATATTTACATACAAACTTACCTGGAAAGTGCAAAATGTGGAATTTTTGCGATTTAGTCCAAAGCTTTTTCTTTTCCTCGTTTAAGTCAATTCCACGCCTTTCTTGATTATGGAGCAGAAAGTTGAAATCCTAGCTATGGAAAGAGAGAGATGTGGCAGCAACTAGTGAAGATGACCAATTTGTGTTATTTTTCCCATTTTATTTCATTTAATATACAAATGACCAAAATGCCCCTCATACTAAACTTTCAAAAATTCCTTCCATGTCCCAAAATTTGTCCATGAACTTAAAATTGGTCAAATTGCCATTTAAGACCTCTAATTAATATTCCAAAGCAATTTCATACTAAAACTTCTAGGATGCAAATTTTGCAACTTATTCAATTTAGTCCCTACTTTCAATTTAAGCATTTTAAGCATAGAATTTTATCACGAAATTTTCACACAATCACGTAATCATATCATAAAACCCAAAATAATTATAAAACAATTATTTCTATCTCAGTTTTGTGGTCACAATACCACTATTAGATTAGGCCTAATTAGGGTTGTCACAATTCTCTACCTTTAGAGATTTTGCGTCCCAGAAAATCTTACAGTAAAAAGGTTTAGAGTCTTGTTTCTTCATAGCTTCCTCAGGTTCCCCACGTAGCCTCTTCTATCCATATGCATTGCCACAATACTTTCACTAAGGCTATACTTTTATTTCTTAAGCTTGTTTAACTTCTCGAGGCCAAAATCTTTATTGGTTCTTCCTCATGGAGTCATATCGAGGTCGAATCTCAATTTGTTGGGAAACCACATGTGAAGGATCGAGCGATAGCGTCTCAACATTGATACATGGAAACACGTTATGAATTCTTTCTAACTCTGCCGATAAAACCAGCGATATGACAACGGTCAATTCTCTCGATAACCTCATACGGCCCAATATAAGCAGCGGACTCAACTTGCCTTTTTGGCTAAATCTGAATCTTTTTCCATGGTGACACCTTGAGAACACTTTACCACCACTTGAAATTCAATCTCTTTTCTTCTTCAAATGCGCATATGACTTTTGTCGTCTGACGACTTTCAAACAATCGGGTACTTTTACTTTCTCTTGGTTTCTTTAACTAAATCAACAAAGTGAATCTGTTTCTCACTAGCTCGGTCAATATAAAAGTCAGACACTTACGACCATACAAGGCTTAAATGCAGTTGCCATTTTGTATACTTGATTGATAAGTGTTGTTGTGTAGGCAAACTCAATCAAAGATAGATATTTCTCCAACTACCTCCAAATTCTAAAACACAACATCTAAGCATATCTTGAGTACACGGATTACTCTTTCCGATTGACCATCTGTTTGTGGATGAAGCGGTACGGTACTAAAGTTCAATTTGTACCAAAGCTTCTTGTAACTTTTCCAAAATTTTGAGGTAAATCTCGGATTTCTATCGATATTATAGACATGGAGTACTCAGTGCAACCTCACAATTGACAATATATAGTTGGCTAACTTATCAAGTGAGTGTCGATGCGTCTTTGGTATAAAGTGATGGTGACTTTGTTAATCTATCAACCACTACCCAAGCAGCATCCTTCTTTTAGGAGTCAAAGGCAAAATGGTCACAAAATCCATGGTAATCTTGTCCCATTTCCACTCGAGAGCACCATTAAGGTTGTTAGGCGATACGAAGGCACTTGATGTTCGGCTTTTGCTTGTTGACAAATCAAACACTTGATTTACAAATTCGAAATGTCCCTTTTCGTCATGTAGCCACCAATACAACTTCTTTAAATCATTATACATTTTTGTGCTACGGGGTGAAGCCCGATACGCTGACCATTGCTCGCCTCATGCCAATATTTTACGAATCAATTTATCATTTTTCGGCACACATATCTGTCTCAAAACATCAAGCGATGCGTCTAGTCAACTCGGAAATCGCAGTCGTGCACGACTCACGTTGAGTTCTCTTGGCGCAACTCACTATCATTCTTTTGAGCATCACAAATCAAGCTGAAGAAATAACGGTTTAGCTCTCATCTGCTAAGATTGACCCATCATCGGACAACGCTAGCCAGTATTCATGGCTCTCAAAGTAAAAAAAAATTTTTACGCTCAATCGTCAATAACTTCATTTGCTTTTTCTGAATGATAATCAATCACGGATCATAATCCTTTAATAATTCAAGCCATCTTGACATTTATCGCGATTCAAATCCTTTTGATTCATCAAATACTTCAAACTTTGTGATCGGTAAAAATTAACGGCATTTTCACCATTACAAATAATGTCGCCAAATCTTCAAGGCAAAAACAATAGCGGCCAATTCCAAATCATGTGTAGGATAGTTCTTCTCATGGAGTTTAAGCATCTGAAGCATAAGCTACCACTTTACCCTCTTGCATCAACACACATCCAAGGCACATCAGCGATGCATCACTATAAATTACAAACTCTTTTCTGGTTATTTTGTACCAAAATTGGTGCTTGATCAATCGTGCTTTCAACTTTTCAAAACTCTGCGACATTTTATCGATCCATTCAAACTTAACATTCTTTTGCGGCAACTTAGTCATAGGAGGCAATCATGAAAATCCTTCAACAAAGCGTCTATAATATATCGGCTAAGCCTAACAAGCTTCTAACCTCGGATACATTCTTTGGCGGTCTCCAATCAACGATGTGAAATCTTACTTGGATCCACCGAATACCATCACGAAACTATATGTCCCAAAATCCGACTTACAAAGCAGAACTCACTTTTACTAAACTTGGCAAGCGGTTTCTTTTCTCTCAAGATCACGCAATATGGTTTCTCAAGTGTTCGGCATGTTGAGACTCATCCAGAGAATAAATTAAAATGTCATCTATAAACACTACCACAAACTTATCGGATATGCGTTTGAAAGATCCGATTCATTAAGTCCATAAATATGGCTGGAGCATTTGTTAAGCGAAAGGCATCACAAAAACTCATAATGTCCATACCTTGTCTAAAAGGTGGTTTTACAGCACATCCAGACTCTTTAACTCTCAGCTGGTAGTAACCCGGACCTTAAATCGATCTTTGAAAACTCTTTGTGGCCCACTTTTAACTAATCAGAATAAATCATCAATCCTCGGCAATGGGTATTTGTTCTTTATAGTCACCTTAATTAAGGTAGCGGTAATCAATGCAAAAGTCTCATTGAACCATCCTTCTTCTTTACGAATATCTTTGGAGCACCCGGGGAAGAGAAACTTCGGTCTCACAAATCCCTTATCTGTTAATTCCTACTGGCCAGGCCTTCAATTCTTTTAATTGATGGAACCATTCTATACGGACAATCGAGATCGGTGCGATGCACGGCAACAAATCAATGGCAAACTCTATCTCTGTTGGAGGCAGCGGGACATTAGATTTGGAAATATATACGGAAACTCACAAACTATTAGTGCTGATTCAGAAGCTTCAATTGGGGCAACTTCGGTATTCATTACATAAGCCGGATAAGCTACCCTTTTCTCATGTATTTTTGTGCGGACATATGCGAAATCACCATAAGCAATTTATTTGATTCATCTGTTTCAACCCGCGAAATTTCTCCATTTTCACATTTCAACTCTAAAGTATCTTTTGTTTTGCAATCTACCTTAGCATCATACAGCGTCAACGGTCCATTCCTAAGATAGCGTCAAACTCACCAAATGGTACTTGACATCAAATTGGCGGAAAAAGCGGTGACCTTGAATCATTAATGGACAATTCTTGCAAACCTTATCAACTAGTACATATTGGCCTAAAGGGTTCGACACTTTAATCGTAAACTCGAGTAAGCTCAAGCGTGACTTTTTTATTAGATACTAAATTCATGCAAATATAGGAATGAGTGGATCGGGATCAATCAATGCAATAACAATAGTATCATAGAGAGAAAATGTACGATAATGACGCCGGAGATGATGCATCTTCTAAGAGCACGTATAGCATAAGTTCTAGCGGTGCTCTAGCTTGATCTTGCCTGAATCTTTCATCGCGATTTCTTGCTAGTCCCACTTCGAGTATTTCTCGGTGGTCTACCCCTACTAGCGGTGGTATGCATCTGCACTCGGAAATCTTTCTTCTTTAACTTTCTCGGACAATCTCTAATAAAATGTTGCGAGAACCGCACTTTGAAACAAGCTCGCTCGGTTCCCCAACACTCACCATAATGTTGCTGCCACATTCTTGACATTCGGGCTTTCTAGGTCGCATATTACCCATACTTGCCCTTTGAAGTAGCTTGAGCTTTAGACCTCGAATACGCTCTACCACGATCTCTGTGTGAATCCCAATTGAAAGCGTCATTCGAGGGTTTGCCTCTTTGGACCTCTTTGATTGAGATTGAAATGGCTTGCCTTATCGGCCTTTTACGGCATCTCGAGGCCTCAATAAGCTTTTCTTCTTTCTTTGTTCAATTCTTGACTTTAAGAGCTCGATCAACCAATACTACAAATTTTGTCAACTCCAAAATTCCTACCTGACACTTTAATGTCCTCATTAGCCCATCTTCAAACCTTACACATAATAGCCTCGGTGGACACACATTCTGAGCATACTTGCTAAGTCTCACAAATTCAGCGTTCATATTACCGCACGGACATCTTGCCTTGCTTTAATTCAAGGAACTCCTTCCATTTTTATCAAGAAATCATTTTGACTTATGTATTTCTTTCTAAAATCCTCTGGAAGAAATCCCAAGTAACTCTTTCTTTTGGCACCTTTGCTACTCTAGTCTTCCCACCAATGGTAGGCCAAATCTCTGAAGTGATCTGACACACTTTAAGCATTCCTCGGGTGTACATGAGAGCTCATCAAATACGGGTAGAATTTTCAAGCCGAATTCCGCTTTCTCAGGATCATCATCAATCTTTGCTCTAAACTCTTGACCCATTGTTTTGAATCTTGTCAAGCTGGAGGCTTGTTCATCCTTACCAAATCTATGCCTTGAGCGCCTCTCGAGAGAATCGTGCGAGGTATAGGAGGGTGGAGGAGGTTGAGCATTTGGATTTGCTTGAATAAATTGATTATACCAATTGTTCATCCTTTGGAGAAAGGCATCTCGAGCCTCATCTCCTTGTCTCAATGTCTGAATCTACTTTCCACAGTAGCGGTCCCTTGTGCGGGAGGCAGGCGCATTACTAAGCGACATCATCGACGCGATTCCTTGAGGATCCATTACTATATTAAAACAAAACCACGATTTAGAACAATCGAGTCATCACACTATCACAATATTTTTATGGCATGTATAGCTGAGACTTTTACACACACTTTATTAGTCAGAGAACCGACTAAACCATAGCTCTGATACCACTAAATGTAACACCCTTACCGTTACCGTCATGGAGCGAGTACAGTATTACTAAAACATAGCACATACCATTAAACAAAAACCGAAATAGAAATATGTCATCAATTTGATAGTGTATCGTTATAACATATGCCTTGAACAATATTAGCCAACTTTGGCCAAACATACAAAGTAGTTGATCGAATCTGTAACCAATATTCTAAACCTAGGCAATTATGACACGTAACAAAATAATTAAGTCTACTATACATGCCATAATTCAAAATGTTTAGTTCAATACCTAAAGTGTTGATAGTGTGAATGGATCTTGCGATCCTTAACTCTGAGCGGTGAAGGACACTATAAAACAAAAAGAGAAAACAAAGTAAAGCTTATAGCTTAGTAAGTGAAGTAAGTAAATATTAATTAAAGAATCTAATATGTTTATACAACAACTCAAGTATATCTACTTTAATTTCACTATTCACTCCAATTTGATTAAGTTGTCTCTGCTCGTCATGTTAGCTAAATAAATCATAACTCAGAGTTAAAAACTCGAGAAATTCAAATCCGTAAAATTTCCCTGAATCTAGACTCATAAATATTTTTACTAATTTTTTTCTAGAATTTTTGGTTCAGCCAATTAGTACAGTTTATTGGTTAAAGTTTCCCCCTGTTACACAGCTCAACTGATCTGACCTCTGTTCATTACAGAATTGAATTTCTCCCAGTACACAATTCAAATAACCATAAAATCTGTTTCATTTTAAAACTAGACTCAATAAGTAATTTAATTATATAAATTATATTTCTTAATTTGTTTTGTACAATTTTTAATGATTTTCCAAAAGTTGGAACAGGGGACCACGTAGTCATTCTGAGCAAGTCACACACAATTGCAAATATCTCAAAATATAGAATTCTTTTGCTTGCTCTGTTTCTTTTATATGAAAATAGACTCATTAAAGCTTTAATTCCACATCTCATTAAACCTCTAGTTAAATCCATTCTATTTTTGGTGATTTTCAAAATCACATCACTGTTACTGTCCAAAACAGTTTTGCGCTACTTTCACTCTTTCACCCATTCTTTGCACTAACTTCATTTCAACTTACATATTTATATACTACAAATCATTTTCATCACATTTCATACGTTACAAGTGTAGGTCCATGACTACAATCTCACTACTAAGCCATCCCGTTGAACAATTGGATCAACCTCGATATTTAATGGCTTGACCATGGCTCCACCATCATACCCGTTTAGTTCGGCTCTCTTGTACACATAGTGAACACTTAGTACCACTCATGTGACCTAGCCGATTTGTCTTGTAGCTCTCTTGTCTACATGTGTCCTTCACTTGGAATCACGCATGCGACCTAGCTACATATATCCGTAGCTCTCTTGTCTACATGGTGTACACATAGTATCACCCATGCGACCTAGCTACATTCATCTCTTACGTAACTCTCTTGTCTACATGGATACATCCCGTATCACACATGTGACCTAGCTACTACATTGTATCTACGTAGCTTTCTTGTGCACATGATGTGCACTCAGCATCATGCATGTGACCTAGCTACGCTTCCTCTATTTTATTGATCTCTCAGATATGTTCAGCGGGATCTCTCTCTATTGTTTATTTCCATTCTTCAATGGTCTATTCATATTTTTAACATCCGCTAATATATTTACATAATAGGCTGAAATATAAGAATGTACATAAAATTAATGTAATATTTACATACAAACTTACCTCGATTGCAAAATGTGGAATTTTTGCGATTTAGTCCAAAGCTTTTTCTTTTCCAGTTCAAGGTCAATTCCACGCCTTTCTTGATTATGGAGCTTGAAAGTTGAAGAAACCCTAGCTATGGAAGAGAGAGAAAATTCAGCAGCAACTAGTGAAGAGATGACCAATTTTGTGTTATTTTTCCCATTTTATTTCATTTAATATACAAATGACCAAAATGCCCCTCCTTACTAAACTTTCAAAAATTCCTTCCATGTCCCAAAATTTGTCCATGAACTTAAAATTGGTCAAATTGCCATTTAAGACCTCTAATTAATATTCCAAAGCAATTTCATACTAAAAACTTCTAGGATGCAAATTTTGCAACTTATTCAATTTAGTCCCTACTTTCAATTTAAGCATTTTAAGCATAGAATTTTATCACGAAATTTTCACACAATCACGTAATCATATCATAAAACCCAAAATAATTATAAAACAATTATTTCTATCTCGGTTGTGGTCACAATACCACTATTCGATTGGAGCCCTAATTCGGGTTGTCACATTTTCCCTTGCTTTCGAACCAAGCTTCTTGGGCTCCTTATGCCGCTCCATCGTTTCCTTCGATGTGGACTTGCTCCTTTGCCCTCTTGGCCCGACTTTTCCTTTGCTCGAACCAAGCTTCTTGGGCTCAAGTATCTGCTCCATCTTTCCCATGGATGGCGGACTTCCTTGGACACCTCCGCAATCTATACGGACCATGACATAAAGCACTCGGTGGCTTCTTCTAAAGCTTTCGGCCTCCTTGGCCCGACACCTCTTGCGCTCGAACCAAGTCCCAGGCCTTATCCACGGCTTCTTCCTAAAGCGCGGATTTCATCGGACATTTCTTTAACATGTGTGGGACCGTCGCGGAGAAAGCATTTCGACTTGTCCCTTTTCCTCTTGGGTTTCTTCTTCCCAACTCGTGGTTTCCCATTACCACAATTATCGCGTTGCCTTTGCCATACTCATCAGTATCTTCCTTGTGATTCCCTTCACATCGCCCTTTCCTCGGACTTGGAAGATCAAGCTTGTCTTTCCCTAGACCAAGCAACCACGGATCCGCTCACAGTCATGGCTTCCAGCGGCATTTGGACACCTCTTTGTTCCACCTCTATCCGACCACGGCTTCAATCCCTCTTGAAAAGCAAGCATTGCTTCTCTCTCGGTCACATCTGAAACTTGGAGAATGAGTTCCTTGAACTCACGAACATACTCCCCCACTGTGCCCCGTTGCGTTATCCCTTGCAACTTTGCCAGAGCTTCTTCCTCGGCAAACTCGGAGTAAAAGCTTGTCCCTTCAACTCACATTGGAACTCTTGCCATGTTCCAATCTCACCTTACCTTTTATACACGTGGTTGTAATGGCCTAAATTCAAGGTTATCGGAATAGTGGTTTAGTAACCACAAATCCGATTTAAAGAAATTTATTTTAATATTTTTGCATGAAAATTTATATGATAGGAAAGTCGTATGAAAATATTGATAGAAAAATTTTATCGATTTAATGGTTAGTTAGAAAAGAAATTATTGAAGAAATTAGGTGAAAATAAGTTATCGAGACCTTTATCTAAAAAAAACCGAGTCAAAAATAATTTTATAAATATTTATGAAATATTATTAATGTGGTATTAAAATTTCGTTAGGAAATTTTAATGTTTAGATAATCAATTAAATGAAAAGGACTAAATTGTAATAGGTGTAAAAGTTGCTAGAGTGATTAAATCGCAAGAGTCTAATGAGAAAGGATTTAAAAGGCAATTAGACCCAAAAGTTATTTGGGCTGGGACGGCAAGGGTATGAAATCAGTGAGAAAAATTGATAAATTAAGGGTAAAATTGGAATATTGCAAAATTAACTAAATAAAACTAGGACTAAATAGGAAATATCTAGATTTCTCTTCATTTCTCTTCAATTCCAGCAGCTAAAAAATGCCATCTGAGGGTTCTCTAAGCTGGTATTTCATAATTTTTGCACCAAGTGAGTTAATCCTTGCCTTTTTCTTGTAATTTTTGTGTTTCTAAGACTTTTACAACTAGGTCCTACTATTAAATTCATTAGTTTTGATTTCATAAATGAAATTGAAAATCACCATAGTTGAGTTCTGTAAGTTTATGATGAAATAGAATGAAATTAAAGCTTTAATTTGTTTATGAGATGATTTTATTAGGCAATTTCAATCGAAATTGATTTTTAGGACCTAATTGTGAAAATGTTTGGAATTAAAGTCTATTGCTGAAATTCTGATTCCTAAAGGTTGTAAACTAGTTTAAGGTGATAGAATAAAATGTTAATTGAGAAAAATCAGCTCAATTGAGAGGCTAATTAAGTAGGAGCAGAAATTATCATTTATTAAAAGCTTAGGGAAAAATGGTAATAAAGCGACTTGCACTAAAACAGTTTGGACAGCAGCAGTAGACTAACTTTGAAAAATCACCAAAAATTGTAGGAATCAAATTAGAAGATGAACAAAATATGGAATTAAAGCTTATTGAGTCTAGTTTCTAATAGAAGAAATATTGTAAGCAATGGATTTTTAAATTTTGAGATATAATGAATTTTTGTGAGATAAGGTCAAAATGAATTCAGGCTCCCTGTTCTGACTTTGAAAAATAATAAAAAAATAAGAAAAATAATTATGGGTTTAAATTTATATGTATAGAATCCTGAGTGAGTCTAGTTTTAATAGAAAAAACTAGAATATCATTTGAATTCTGTACAAGGAGATAATTAATTTTTAGTGAAGAAAAGTCAGAACTGTCGGACAGCAAAATAGGGGTGATTTTAAAGAATAAGCCCATCTTGATTAGCTAGACCAAAAATTCTGAAAATTTTATAGTAAGAATATATATGAGTTCGTTTCAGGAAAATTAACGGATCTTAATTTGGAGTTCCGTAGCTCAAGTTATAAATAATTTAGTGACTATGACTCAAGTAGATAGCTTTGAATGAACTATAAATAATAGTTGAATTATAGAGAATGTTGCATATGAACATGAAATGTATTAAATTGATAATTAAATTTATTTATTTAGATCAGAAGATTCAAATCTGAAGCTAGATCGAGGAAAGGAAAAAGTTCAGGATTAGTAGATTTTTATTGTTTACAAACAAGTATCAAGGTAAGTTCATGTAACTTGAATTATATTCTTAAATACTTAAATGTATGTTATTGGCGTGAATATGATTTGAATGTTCATTGTATGAAAATTGATGAAACATTAATATATTTGATATAAAGGGAAGAAATCGGTTGAATGAAAGGAAAATTCGATGGATCTCTGAAAAGAATTGTGGTAAAAGGATCTAGCGGGACGGGTGATCCTATCTGATATAGCCCTCAGAAGAATATGTGGAAAATGGATTTGCTTGGATGAGGTAATCCTAATTAAGTCTGAATTGCTTTGGGGTAGTAATTGGATCAAGCTCATTAAAGTAATTGTCGTTGCGAGGGATTTGCTGGGTAGTAATCAGACAATACTCTATGAGTTTATATTGCGAGGATTTAGCCTAGGTAGTAATCCATTTGCAAGGTTGAGTTCAGCAGTGTGCTCTCTGAAATGGAAATGTGTGCACATGAATATGAATTAATGGACACAAAATGTACACTAAAGTGTACCTCTGAAAAATACATCGAAATTCAGGAGTAATTCAAATTTGGATAAATATGGAAAAATAACAAGGAATGGAAATCATAGTAATGTGAGCTCATCAATCATGATATATATTATTGATACATAGAAATTATTGTACTAACTTGAATGTTGAGTTTGTACATGTTAGGGTAATAATGCATTGAATGGATATATGTAATGTTTATTGTATTATCTTTGAAAATATTAGGTAAGTGTAATTCTTATTACATGAGCTTACTAAGCACAAAGTGCTTACCCATTTCCTTTTCTCTGTTTTGTAGTGTTAGAGCTCGGAGGAGGTGGTTTGGTGGGAGACACATCACACTATCAACCTCGGGATTTGGTAAATAAAGGAACTTTATTTTGGGAATCAATGGCATGTATAAGCTAACAAAGTAAATGTTAGCGTGAAATGAATGTAAAGTTAGCCATTAGTATGGTTAACAAACACAGTTATAGATATGTGATGGCGTTATCTTATATAAATGCATGAATCTATCATGAAAATATGTTAAATTGATTTGATTGATGTGGATTGGTCTCGATTTAATATTACGGGGAAGTTTAGATATTTATAAAGAGGCTATATTGAATAAAAAGAAAAAAAAATTAATTCGTAAACTCAGTAATGCCTCGCACCCTATTAAGGCAATGAATACGGGTAGGGGTATTACATTTATTAATATGAGCTACTGAGTTTAGTCGGTTCTAGGACCAATGTAGCAAACAGGATTAGCTATACATGCCATTTAAATTATTATTGATAGTGTGATATCTCTGACCATTTAAATGTGTTTTTTTATAGTAAATGTCTACTGGCCAGGAGCTCAATCCCGAGGCGGGAGTCATGCTCTGGCTCGGAGAGCAGGCACAAAGGGAAGTCGAAGTAACTAGTAGGACAAGGCCGTGTCGAGGGCCAAGGGAGGAGAGAGCAAGCGAGCCTTCTTTCAAGTGATGAATGAATGGTTTAGTCAATATTTAAGAACTAACCTGTAGTGCAATAAGCTCAAGCTCCCCTTCTTGCTCCTCCACGGTTCAGAGATCCCACGAGTGCAGTGCTGAATCTGTCGAGAAAGGGAAAGCTCACTGTAGATAAAATCCGAAAATATAGGTAGAAGAATTTGAGCGGCGGTTGATGATGATTCGAGAGCAGGTGAATTACGGTTAGAAAACACTACTCGGGTTACGGAGGAATTATCTTGTACACTAGGCAGATATACGGAAATGTGCCATCTCAGCGCTAAAAGACCTGACTTACCATTGGTGGAATACTAAAGCTTGATTGTTAGAAAGAAGAAATTACATAGGAATTCTTTCGGACCGAGTTGAGAAAAAAATATATGACCGAGAGGTTCCTTGACCCGAGAAAAGAAAAGAATTTCTTGGTGAAAGCAGGGCAATAGATCGATGTCTGAATATGAAAGAGAATTTGTTCGATTGAGTAAATATGCTCGAGAATGGAGTGTGATCGGAAGTGAAATGTACAAGCGATTCAAAGAAGGTTGAATGAAGACATTAAATTCTTGATTGGAATTCTTGAAATTCGAGTTTGCTACATTGGCGGAAGGCTTATAAAGCGGAAGAATTGAGCGAAAAGAAAAGCAGTGAAAGGAAGCTCTAATTTTTAGTAAAAAGACCGCGGAAAAATCGATTTTTGCTTCAAAGAAATTGAAGAAATATCGGGATCGTTCTACTTGACCATTGGGTATTCGGGCAAAGGCGAGGTTCTCAGCGCACTAATCCAAGGCCTTTACTCCATCGGTGACGGTGTTGGCGGTCGCCGGAACTCCTAAATCGAGATGCGATCTTGTAATAAAGCTCATTTTGGTGAATGCCGATTTAAGAGTGGGGCTTATTCCGATGTGGTTCTTTTGACCATTTCTCTGAGATTGTCGAAAGGGTTGAAAAGAAGTGAGCAGATATTGAGGCGAGTAATCCGTTTTGAGGGTAGACCACCTCGACCATCCGGTAATGTCGTGATGTAGTCGAGGAGCTACAAAAATCTGCGGTAGGCACGAGTGCGAGCACTGCTAGGACATATGCCATTCGTGCGGAGAAGATACCTCGGCACCCGATGTTATTGCTGGTACATTTTCTTTTTGCAACGCGATATTCTTGCATTGATTGATCCACGGCTCTACGCATTCATATATATGTATTAAACTTGCAATTGTTAAAAATTTATCATGTTGAACCCTCTTTGAATTTGTGGTTAAAGTCTCGAACCCACAGGCGATCAGTGTTAGTGGATAAAATTTGTAAAATTATCCTTGATGGTAGAGGTTATTGTTTCTCGGTGATTTGATGTTATTGCCATTTGATGAATTTGGCGTGATATTGGGTATGGATTAGTTAACTTGACATGATCACGAGTAAAGTAAGCGTAGACATAAATATATTATGTTAAAATGTCGAGAATGGTGAGTTGCCAGGGTTAAATCTAATCGACGGAGGGTGTCGATGTGATTTGATAATGGCAACCATAGAGGTATGTTAAAAAGGTATGATGCTTACTTGGCATGTACTTGGCACCAAAGTATGTCGAGTCAAAAATACGAGCGATTCGGTGGTATGTGAATTTTACGATGTGTTTCGGAGAATTACGGGATTGCCACGAGAAAGAGAAGTGGAATTTTCTATAGATTTGATTAGGGAACTACTCCGATCTCCATAGCTCGTATCATATGGCTCCTCTGAAATTAAAGGAGTTAAAGACACGATTACAAGAACTTGTTGGCGGGGGTTTTATCAGGCCAAGTCATTCGCCTTGCAGGGTGCTCAGGTTACTGTTTGTGAAAAGAAAGGCGGGTCTTTGAGATTGTGTATCGACTACTGAGCGGCTTAATAAAGTAACTATAAAGAATAAGTACCCGTTACCCCGGATCGATGATTTATTTGATCGGTGAAAGGTGCTCTAGTGTTTTCAAAAATTGATCTTGATCGGGTTATTATCAATTTCTGAGTAAAGAGAGTGGATGTGCCAAAAATAGCTTTTAGAACCAGTGCACGGGCATTATGAGTTTCTAGTTATGCGTTTTGGGCTAACTAATGCACTGCGGTATTCATGGATTTGATGAACCGGATATTCAATTTGTACTTGAGGCAGTTTGTAGTAGTATTCATTGATGATATTTTGGTTTATTCTCGGGATGAAGAAGAACATACAAAACATTTAGCGTATTTACAAATTCTGAGAGAAGCAATTATCGCTAAATTCGATAAATGTGAATTTTGGCTTGAGAAGTGGGTTTTCTAGGACATATTGTATCTACAGAAGGCATCGAGGGTAGATCAGAGTAAAATCTCGGCTATTGTCAATTGGAGTCCAGAAGAATGTATCTAAAGTTAGAAGTTTCTTGGGTTTAGTTGGTTATTATCGAAGATTTGTGCGAGGATTCTCTATGATAGCTTCTCCAATGACTCGATTATTGCGAGAAAGATGTAAAGTTGAGTTGGTGATGAATGTCAACAAAGTTTCAACGATTGAAAGACCTATGTGAAAGCACTGTATTAGTGCGGCTGAGCCAGGGTAAGGAATTTGTTATTCTGGTGATGCCTCATTAAATGGTTTAGGTTGTGTCTTGATGCAAGAAAGGTAAAGTAATAGCCTATGCTTCAAGACAACTTAAACCACATGAAAAATTACCCAGTACATGATCTTGAATTATTTGCTATTGTATTTCTTATTTGAAGATATGGCGGTATTACTTATGCGGTGAGAAATGTCATATTTATACTAATCATAAAAGCTTGAAATATTTGATGACAGAAAGATTTGAATTTGAGGCAATGTGGTGGCAGGCGATAAAGGATTATGATTTGATTATTGATTACCATCGGGTAAGGCTAATGTTATGGTGATGCTTTGGCCGAAAATCTACATTTGCTTTCAGAGCTATGAATACCCGGTTATCATTGGTGATGATGGTTCAATCCTAGCTGAATTGAGAGCTAAAAGAGAGCATTTCTGAGCAAATATGTGAAGCTCGGAAGAATGATGAGAAGTTACAAGTTAAGCAGAGCACGGTGTGAGTTAAGTAATGATCTGAATTTGAGTTGGTTACGATGGTTGTTTATTATTCAAAGGTAGGGTATGTGTACCTCGAATTGAGCTCATCTGAGAAGATTCTACGCGAGGCTCACACGGCGGTACTATATCTGTACATCAGGGAGTAATAAAATGTATAATGATTGAAAAAGATGTCTTGGTGGTGGGAATGAAGCGTGATATCTACGAGTTTGTATCAAGGTGTTTAATATATCGACAAGTTAAAAGTGAGCATCGAGTACCTTGAGTTACTTCAACCAATTACTATACCGGAATGGAAATGGGAAAGAATCACTATGGATTTTGTATCGGGGCTACCTTTGTCTCAGGAAAAGATGCTATTTGGGTGATTGTTGATCGATTGACAAAGTCAGCGCACTTTATTAAAAATGCGTATGGATTATTCTTTAGATAAACTAATTTTGATTTGTATATATACGAGATTGTTAGGTTACATGGAGTACTGTCTCTATTATATCGAGATAGAGATCCGATTTCGTCTCGTTTTAGGACAAATTGCAAGAAAGCCTTGGGTACTCGGTTGTATTTAAACACTTTGCATTTCATCCTCGAGATGGATAGTCAATCGAGCGTGTAATTCAAGTATTGGAAGATATGCTCCGATGTTGTATACTAGAATTTGAAGGCAATTGGGAGAGATATCTACCTTTGATTGAATTTGCTTACAATATGATTATCGATCCGGTATTAAAATGGCTCCGTATGAAGCTTTGTATGGGAGAAAATGTAGAACACCGTTATATTGGAATGAGCTCGAGTGAAAGGAAGATACATCGGGTTGATTTGATCAGGAAGCAGAAGAAAAAAGTAAAGGTTATTCGGGATAGTCTAAGCGACTTAGATCGTCAAAAAATCATATCTTGACCTTAAGCGAAAGAGATTGAATTTCAAGTTGGTGACAAGGTATTCTGAAAGTGTCTCCTTGGAAGAAAGTTCTCGATTCGGTTGAAAGGGTAAATTGAGTCCAAGATTTATCGGGCCATATGAAATCATAGAAAGAATTGGACGATTAAACATCGATTGGCATTACCCACGGAACTTGATAGAATCCATAATGTTTTTCATGTATCTATATTACGCGATATCGATCGGATCCTTCACATGTTATTTCTCAAACAGTGGAGATTCAACGAATATGACTTACGGTGAAGAATAGGTTAAGATATTGTACACGGGAGACAAAAGAGCTAAGAAATAAAAAGATAAATTTGGTGAAAGTATTGTGGCAAAAGCAGGATTGAGGCGACATGGGAGCGGAGGAGACAATGAGAAACAATACCCAAACCTCTTTCTTGGTAAGATTTTAGAGGGCGAACATCCTTAAAGGGGAGAGTTGTAATGGCCTAAATTCAAGGTTATCGGAATAGTGATTTACGTAACCACAAATTCGATTTAAAGAGAAATTTATTTTAATATTTTTGCATGAAAATTTATATGATAGGAAAGTCGTATGAAAATATTGATAGAAAAATTTTATCGATTTAGTGGTTAGTTAGAAAAAGAAATTATTGAAGAAATTAGGTGAAAATAAGTTATCGAGACCTTTATCTCGTAAAAACCGAGTCAAAAATAATTTTATAAATATTTATGAAATGTTATTAATGTGGTATTAAAATTTCGTTAGGAAATTTTAATGTTTGAAGTAATCAATTAAATGAAAAGGACTAAATTGTAATAGGTGTAAAAGTTGCTAGAGTGATTAAATAGCTTAAGAGTCTAATGAGAAAGGATTTAAAAGGCAATTAGACCCAAAAAGTTATTTAGGCTGGACAGCAAGGGTATGAAATCAGCAGAAAAATTGATAAATTAAGGGTAAAATTGGAATATTGCAAAAGTAACTAAATAAAACTAGGACTAAATAGGAAATATCTAGATTTATCTTCATTTCTCTTCAATTCCAGCAGCTAAAAACGCCATCGAGGGTTCTCTAAGCTGGTATTTCATAATTTTTGCACCAAGTGAGTTAATCCTTGCCTTTTTCTTGTAATTTTTGTGTTTCTAAGACTTTTACAACTAGGTCCTACTATTAAATTCATTAGTTTTTGATTTCATAAATGAAATTGAAAATCACCATGGTTGAGTGCTGTAATTTTATGATGAAATAAAATGAAATTAAAGCTTTAATTTGTTTATGAGATGATTTTATTAGGCAATTTCAATAGAAATTGATTTTAGGACCTAATTGTGAAAATGTTTGGAATTAAAGTCTATTGCTGAAATTCTGATTCCTAAAGGTTGTAAACTAGTTTAAGGTGATAGAATAAATTGTTAATTGAGAAAAATCAGGTCAATTGAGAGGCTAATTGAGTAGGGACAGAAATTATCATTTATTAAAAGCTTAGGGGAAAAATGATAATAAACAGCTTGCACTAAAACAGTTTGGACAGCAGCAGTAGACTAACTTTGAAAAATCACCAAAAATTTTAGGAATCAAATTACAAGATGAACAAAATATGGAATTAAAGCTTATTGAGTCTAGTTTCTCATAGAAGAAATATTGTAAGCAATGGATTCGTAAATTTTGAGATATAATGAATTTTGTGAGATAAGGTCAAAATGAATTCGGGCTCCCCTGTTCTGACTTTGAAAAATAATAAAAAAACTAAGAAAAATAATTATGGGTTTAAATTTATATGTATAGAATCCTGAGTGAGTCTAGTTTTAATAGAAAAAAACTAGAATATCATTTGAATTCTGTACAAGGAGATAATTAATTTTTAGTGAAGAAGAGTCAGAACTGTCAGACAGCAAAACAGGGGTGAATTTAAAGAATAAACTGTACTGATTGGCTAAACCAAAAATTCTGAAAATTTTATGGTAAGAAGAAATATGAGTCTAGTTTTAGGGAAAATTAACGGATCTTAATTTGGAGTTCCGTAGCTCAAGCTATAAATAATTTAGTGACTATGACTCAAGTAGATAGCTTTGAATGAACTATAAATAATAGTTGAATTATAGAGAATGTTGCATATGAACATGAAATGTATTAAATTGATAACTAAATTTATTTATTTAGATCAGAGAAGATTCAAATCACGAAGCTAGATCGAGAAAGGAAAAAGTTCAGGATTAGTAGATTTTTATTGTTTACAAACAAGTATCAAAGGTAAGTTCATGTAACTTGAATTATATTCTTAAATACTTAAATGTATGTTATTGATGTGAATATGATTTGAATGTTCATTGTATGAAAATTGATGAAACATTAATATATTTGATATAAAGGAAGAAATCCGGTTGAATGAAAGGAAAATTTGATGGATCTACGAAAAGGAATTGTGGTAAAAAGGATCTAGCTCGGATGGGTGATCCTATCACGATATAGCCCTCTCTCGAAGAATATGTGGAAAATGGATTTAGCTTGGACGAGTAATCCTAATTGGAGTGCGAATTTAGCTTGGGTAGTAATTGGATCCAAGCTCATTAAGTAATTATCGTTTGCGAGGATTTGCTTTGGGTTTGGTAATCCATTTGCAAGGTTGAGTTCGTAAGTGTGCTCTCTGAGAAATGGAAATGTGTGCACATGAATATGAATTGTGGACTGAAAATGTACACTAAAAGTGTACCTCTGAAAAATCCATCGAAATTAGAAGTAATTCAAATTTGGATAAATATGGAAAAATAACAAGGAATGGAAATCATAGTAATAATGAGCTCATCAATCATGATATATATTATTGATACATAGAAATTATTGTACTAACTTGAATGTTGAGTTTGTACATGTTAGAGGAGTAATAATGCATTGAATGGATATATGTAATGTTTATTGTATTATCTTTGAAAATATTAGGTAAGTGTAATTCTTGTTACATGAGCTTACTAAGCACAAAGTGCTTACCACATTTCCTTTTCTCTGTTTTTTGTAGTGTTAAGGCTCGGAGGTGGATTTGGTGGAGACACATCACACTATCAACCTCGGGATTTATTAAATAAAGGAACTTTATTTTGGGAATCAATGGCATGTATAAGCTAACAAAGTAATGTTAGCGTGAAATGAATGTAAAGTTAGCCATTAGTATGGTTAACAAACACAGTTATAGATATGTGATAGCGTTATCTTATATAAATGCATGAATCTATCATGAAAATATGTTAAATTGATTTGATTGATGTGGATTGGTCTCGATTTAATATTACAGGGGAAGTTTAGATATTTATAAAGGGCTATATTGAATAAAAGAAAAAAATTTAATTCGTAAACTCGTGTGCCTCACACCTATTAAGGCAATGAATACGGGTAGGGTATTACAGTGGTCTACCTCGCCACCATAAAAAGCGCAATATCGATCCACGATGCCTTTGCACGCAGTAGTTTTCCATCCTCCACAGAAATTGTCCACATCGCATGCGAGACCTTGTCCCCACAAACTCTTTCGGCCGGGACATACTGGTTCTTGAGTCTTGCGCCGACACTCCTTCTCCCGCATTTGCTTGACACAAGGCCGGCTCTCCCTCGAGCTCCTCTATTCTTGTGCTTAAAGCGATTAATCGTGGCCATTGTTTCTTCCCTCAAAGCCCTCAACATGGCCTCAGAGCATCATTCACATGGCGGTTTATCTTTATGTGAATCAACCAACTTTCGTTTACCCTGTCCATGGCGAATCAAGAGACATCTTTACATAGTCTGCAGGTATTTCCTTCGATTGTCTATGTGACCCTCAAACCCATCAGAGTGCCTCCTTTCGTCCTCCATGGATCCCTCGAGTTTACCCACACGTTCCTCTCTTTGCGAAGAGTATCTCCTTAAACTTTTCTTGCCCATCTTTGTTGAACTCTTCTTTCGACATCCCAACGGTGCCTTGAACCAACGGCTCGAATACCACTTGTCACGGGGCTAGACCTTTCGTCTACGCAATAATCATGCGGCCTTAGGTGATTTGCTCGTCCAAACCCACAGAGTTAGCCTTTACTCGAATGAGGATTCCTTAAGAACTCCTCAAAGGCACCAATTGAGCAATGGAAGACTTCTTATGCCAAAGAAGCTTATAAAGAACAATAGAAAGGGGCTTTCTTAAAGTGTTTGAGTAAATGCTCTCTATTCTCTTATTCACAAAGAATAATGAAACAATGAATGGAGTGAGTACAAATGAGAGGAGGCTCACTATTTATACTTGAGCTCCCCCAAAGCCAAACGGACAAGATACATTTACATCAATGGATGAGATTAACCATATCCCATGATTTAAGGATTTTACAAGATATTGCCATATCAAATCCTATCTAATCTTACAAGATATGATTCCCTCTATCTTTAAGATTAGTTACCATAGTTACCCTAAGTTGCCATATCTTCACTATCCGAGGCCAGCGAGGCTTTGTCGTGAGCTTCTCCAATAGTTCCTTAAATCGGGCAGCTCTCGTGGGCCAAATGATCCCCATCTAAGCAATAGACCTCCATCGGATGCATTTGGTTCGATGGTCAGGGCTTTGAACTGCGGCGTGACACTTACCAAATCCGCGCAGGGGACCCGAGTCGGGGCGTGCAAAAACGAGGGGATCGGAAGCGATGGGAGGGGCGAATCAGGCGACAAAGGTGAATCTCGGTGGGATCGTGGCGGCAAAGGCCACTCTGCCACTTACAATACCCCGTCGCGTATTTAAGTCGTCGCAAAGATTCTACCGCGCGCGGCTGGTGATTACGCTCAAGGCGCGCGACTTGTCGCGTGATGCGCACCTCGACACGTGCCCTTGGGGCCAAAGG
Source organism: Gossypium anomalum (assembly GCA_025698475.1). NCBI lineage: Eukaryota > Viridiplantae > Streptophyta > Magnoliopsida > Malvales > Malvaceae > Gossypium > Gossypium anomalum. The sequence continues at coordinate 26,897 of JAOWAC010000042.1, forward strand.
CCCCTGCTGCGGAGTCGCAATCGGGGGCGACAAGTGCGTGCGTCGCTTCTGCCGGATTACGACTTAGGCGTTGGTCATAATCGGCGCCGCGGTAACCGCGCCGCTGGCTTTTCAACCAAGCGCGATGACCAATTGTGCGAATCAGCGGTTCTCTCGTACTAGGTTGAATTACTATTGCGGCGCGGCCATCGGTGGGTAAAACTAACTTTGTCTCACGGCGGTCTAAACCCGACTCACGTTCCCTATTGGTGGGTGAACAATCCAACACTTGGTGGTCTGCTTCACAATGATAGGAAGAAGCGACATCGAAGGATCAAAAAGCAGCGTCGCTATGAGCGGCTTGCGTTTGCCACAAGCGATTATCACTGTGGTAACTTTTACGACACCTCTGGCTTCAAATTAGAAGTCTAAAGGATCGATAGCCCGCGCTTTCACGGTTCGTATTAAATCTGGAAATCGAGAATCAAGCGAGCTTTTACCCTTTTGTTCCACGAGATTTGTTCTCGTTGAGCTCATCTTAGGACACTGCGTTATCTTTTTACGGATGTGCCGCTTGACCAAACTCCCCACGACAATGTCTTGCGGATCGGATCGGACGTGAAGCCGACCAGGTCCAAAAGAAGGCGTGCCCATCTCAGATTCACGGAATAAGTAAAATAACGTTAAAAGTAGTGGTATTTCAATTTGCTTAGAGAGCTCCACTTATCCTACACCTCTCAAGTCATTTCACAAAAGTCGGACTAAGTCAAGCTCAGCGAGGTCTTCTTTTCCTTTGATTACGCCAAGCCGTTCCTTGTTTGTGGTTTTATTGGATAGTGAAGCGGGGGCGGTGGGAATCTCGTTAATCCATTCATGCGCGTCACTAATTAGATGGCGAGGCATTTGGCTCTATAAGAGAGTCATAGTTACTCGCGATTTACGCGCTTGGTTGAATTTCTTCACTTTGACATTGAGCCTTTGGCGAAATCACATTGCGTGAGCATCGCGAGGACCATCGCAATGCTTTGTTTTAATTAAGCGATCGGATTCCCTTGTCGTACCGGTTGAGTCATTGACCGTCGCGCGGGAAGGCCCAGGAGGCCGTTCGAGTCAAATCCCCGGCCGCGCGCGGCGACCCGCTCTCGCCGTGAGCGGCGAAGCGATGCTGCGGCGGCCAAGCGGGTTGGGGCTGGGACCCCGTGCGACCCACCGAGCCAATCCTTTTCGAGATTACGGATCCATTTTGCGACTTCCCTTGCCTACATTGTTCCATTGACGGTATTCACCTTGGAACTGATGCGGTTATATGTCTCACAATTTTGGCCGGCGCGCGGCGGCGGTACTCTCGGTCCTCCGGATTTTCAAAGAAGCGAAAGATAACTCTTCCGAGGCTGCGGGACCACGCGGCGTGCGGTACTCTTTGAGCCGGCCGCTGCTCGGGACCCTATCCTGGTGGCCGTTTCGAAGTGGCGGTAGTTAAGCGAAAAGATAACTCTTCAGAGGCCCCCCGCGCGGCGTCTCGGACTCCTAACGTTGCGCCGACGCGCGTCGTCGAGCGGGGAAATTTTAACCCGATTCCGCTGAAGCTCCTCATGATTGGGCGACTGCTATCGGACCAGGCTTCCTCTTTCTTAATCGATCCACTAACCCTTTGCAGGTTCTAAGTTTGCCTTCATGGGCACCTTTCCCGCTCTCATCCCGCTTCTTGAGTTCTCATTTGAATATTTGCTCTACGAAGGTAGCGCGGCTCAGCGACGTGAGCGCTCACTACCTAGCTTAAAGTTTGAGGAGCAGTCGTGGCGTTGCGCCCCGATGCCTCTAATCATTGGCTGCGATAGAACTCGCCAGGGCTCCGGCTATCCGAGAAGCCGGAGGGAACCGGCTACGCAGTGTCACGGGCGCCAGACATTTTCGATGCTGTTGATTAGGTGAGTTGCTTACACGCCTAAGTCGCCTTTACTCGAAGAAGATTCCATAGAACTCCTCATTGTCTTGAGCAATGGAAGACTTCTTATGCCAAAGTGCTTTAAGAACATAAATGCGTAAAGTGTTTGATTCTCTTATTCTCTTATTCACATAGAATAGGCAGTTCGATTAGTCTTTCGCCCCTATACCCAAGTCGGACGAGCGATTTGCGTCGGTATCGCTGCGGGCCTCCACGAGTTTCCTCGGCCGCGCCCGCTTCGGGCATAGTTCACCATCTTTCCGGGTCGACGAGGTATGCTCTCACTCGAACCCTTCTCGGAAGATCAAGGTCGGTCGGCGGTGCACGCGAGGATCGCCAATCGGCTTCCTTGCGCCTTACGGGTTTTCTAGCCGTTGGCTCGCGCACATGTCGGACTCCTTGGTCAGTGTTTCAAGGCGGGCGAATGAAACCATGGTAGCGCCGAAGCGCGCGAGTGCGGCTGCAGCGAGGCAGCGCGTCTTTGGATCCACGATCGGCGGCAGCGTCTCCACGAGCGTATCAAGGCGGGCAGGCGCGCGCCACGACCCGCGTCGGTCCACGCCCGGCCGTCAGCGGGCCGCTCTCGCCGTTCCACATCCGGCAGGCGCGCGCGCGGCCCCATCGCTTCCCTCAGACAATTTCAAGCACTCTTTGACTCTCTTTTCAAAGTCCTTTTCATCTTTCCCTCGCGGTACTTGTTACATTCTCGGTCTCTCGCCGTATTTAGCCTTGGGCGGATTTCTGCTTGGGTGAAGTGCATTCCCAAACAACGAGGCTCGTAAGCGGCGCCTCGTGGTGCGGCGAGTCCGGAACGCGGCAGGGCTCTCACCCTCTCGGCGCCCCTTTCCGGGGACTTGGGCGCGTCATGCGTGAGGCGCTTCTCGGACTACAATTCGGATGCGGTGGCGCGATTCTCAAAGCCCAGGCTTTTCGGTTAGCTCTCGCGTTACTAGGGGAATCTGGTAAGTTTCTTTTCCTCCGCTTATTGATATGCTTAAACTCGGTGGGTAATCACTTTGACACGGGGGTCGCGATCGAGCGCCGTCCTTGCGCGATGCGAAAGGGTTCAAGGGTCTCGATCGGCGAGCGCGCCGCGACTCGAGCGAGGTTGCTTAAAGCATTTACCCACCGTCGTCGCGGCGGTTATGTCGTCGAGGACTCGAATTTAGGCCAAGCCGCTAGCATTTGTGGCGCGCGGGAGGCCAATTTCGCGCGCGGTCAGCAGAGTCAGGATCGGGGTTGGATAGAGGCGGCGATGCGTGACCCGAGCGCGGGCGTGCCCTCGGCCTAATGGCAGAGGCGCAACTTGCGTTCAAAGACTTCGATGGTTCGCGGGATTACGCAATTCACACCAAGTATCGCATTTCGCTCGTTCTTCATCGATCACGAGGCGAGATATCCGTTGCGAGAAGTCGTTCTATATATTTTGCGACAAAAGAACAACATCACTTTGAAGCGCGAACACGCATGAGCGGTGCAACAACGATAAGCGTGTCCCGCACCGTTTGATTCCTTGGCGCGATTCGCGCGCAGGGGTTTGTTCGTTTTGCATCGAAGAAGTTGATCTAACGTCTCACCCCACCCGATGGGCAAAGGGGCGACAAGATCGGCGCTCGACGCGCGCGGGGTGGCGAGAGGCGACGATGCACCCGCACCACCTCGATGTTGTTTACAGCGCGTTCGCGGGTCGTTATACGCTGGCGGTTTCGACAATGATCCTTCGCGAGTTCACCTACGGAAACCTTATTACGACTTCTCCTTCCCTCTAAATGATAAGGTTGGTGGACTTCGCGTCGCGTCGCGGCGTGGCGCGCCGCGTCGCGCGTCGATCGAACACTTGCGGACCATTCAATCGGTAGGAAGCGGCGGGCGGTGTGTACAAAGGCGGGGGCGTAGTCAGCGGTGATGACTCGCGCTTACTAAAATTCCTCGTTGAAGACCAACAATTGCAATGATCTATCCCATCACGATGAAATTTCAAAGATTACGGGCACTGTCGGCCAAGGCTATAGACTTCGTTGAATACATCGATGTGTGTAAGCGCGTGCGACCCGAGAACATCTAAGGGCATCACGGACACATTATTGCCTCAAACTTCCTTGGCCTAAAAGGCCATAGTCCCTAAGAAGCTAGCCACGGAGGATCACCCTCGTGTAGTAGAATAGCGGTGAGTCTCGTTCGTTAGCGGAATTAACGGACAAATCGCTCCACCAACTAAGAGCGGCCATGCACCACCACCCATAGAATCAAGAAAGAGCTCTCGATCTGTCAATCCTTACTATATGCGGACACAGTAAGTTTCCGTGTTGAGTCAAATTAAGCGCGAGCTCCTCTGAGTGGTGCCCTTAGTCAATTCCTTTAAGTTTGACCTTGCGACCATACTCCCCGGAACCCAAAGACTTTGATTTCTCATAAGGTCTTGCGTGAGTCTAAAAGCAACATCGCCGATCCAGTGTGGCATCGTTTATAGTTGAGACTAGGGCGGTATCGATCGTCTTGAGCCCCCAACTTTCGTTCTTGATTAATGAAAACATCCTTGGCAAATGCTTTGTGATTGTTCGTCTTTCATAAATCCAAGAATTTCACCTCGACTATGAAATCACGAATGCCCCATTGTCACTGTTAATCATTACTCCGATCCAGAAGCCAACACAATAGGATCGAAATCCTATGATGTTATCCCATGCTAATGTATACAAGCGTAGCGTAGGCTGCTTTGAGCACTCTAATTTCTTCAAAAAATGTGTGTGGGGAGAAACGACCCGACCAATTAAGGCGGGCGCGCATCGCCGCGATGGGGCAAGCGGGCCGGGTGCTCACCGTGAGCGGGCCGTGAGCGACCCCCTAAGTCAACTCGAGCTTTTAAGCGCAACAACTTAAATATCGCTATTGAATTTGGAATTCTGCATTTTCTTGGCACGGACTTGCCCTCAATGGATCCTCGTTAAGGGATTTAGATTGTACTCTTCAATTACGGACTCATAGAGCGGTATTGTTATTTATTGTCACTACCTCCCGTGTCGGGTTGGGTAATTTTTGCGCGCTGCTGCTTGCCTTCCTTGGATGTGGTAGCGTTTCTCGGGCTCCCTCTGGGAATCGAACCCTAATTCTCGTCGTCACCGTCACCACCATAGTAGGCCACTATCCTACCGCCGAAAGTTGATAGAGGCGAGAAATTTGAATGATGCGTCGCGCGGCACAAAGGCGTGCGATCCGTCGAGTTATCATGAATCATCGAGCAGCGGGCAAAGCGCGTCGACCTTTATCTAATAAATGCATCCCTCCGAGTCGGGGTTTGTTGCGTATTAGCTCTAAATTACTACGGTTATCAGAGTAGCAAATACCATCAAACAAACTATAAGCGATTTAATGAGCCATTCGCGGTTTCACGATGCGAATTTGTTCATACTTACACATGCATGGCTTAATCTTTGAGACAAGCATATGACTCTTGGCGGGATCAACGGTAGCATTCCTCGCGGCGTCGGCCTTTGCGCAGCCCTCAACATGCGCGTGAGCAGAAGAGAGAGTCTAGCGAGCACGGCGTCGTCGTGTCAGAGACAAAATGCATAGGCATCGAGGACAGGGCACGAGCCCCCTCTCAAAAATATTTTCCGCGTCAGAAAGCGCGATCGAGCACGATTGCATCGGCGAGGCCCACCCGATTTAAGAGCGCACTCGAGACACAAGGCGCGATTGTGGTCACCACGCGCCCCAAAAGGCGCGAGATGGAGAGGGGGCGGCAACACATCCATAATTCCATCGGCGGCAGAGTGCGCAACCACGGGATCCGTCGCGCCCCTTGGGTTCTATTAGAACAAGAGAGTCGATGAAAAAGTGCGGCTCGGCGATTCGATGCGGGTAACCACGGAGCACTGCCAATACACACAAGCAAAACACCACTCATATGCCCATTTGCGTACTAGTAGTAGCACCACGCTGCCGACCAACAACCCACCCAACCAATGTATTGGTGGGGGGGCGGAAGAACAATGAAAGCGAGGGCACACACAGCAGCAGCAGCACGAAGCTGCGAGGACAAAATCCCGCGGCACTTGGTGAGCCAAGGCCAGAGCCTACAAACTCAACTTGCGCCCCGGTGGGCGTTTTGCGTCAAAGGACTTGATGCGGGGTCACGGGCGACCGAATGCGAGCAAGGCCTTGGCAGCAGGCCAAAGCGCGCGTGTGTGCCTTGACTTGGGAGGGCGCAGGCGTCCTAAACATGGCGGGGAGAATGGGCAAACCAAGCTCGAGCCCATAGCAATGCATAAGCCACCCCGAGAGATCTTTGCGATATAGGGAACTTGGTCTTGGAGTCGTTGGCTACATTTCTATGGGCGCGGGCTTGGCCGCCGGAAAATCAACACCCCGCCACTAGCGCGCGCGGCCAGGCCCACCACCAGTTGATGAGTCATTGTGGGACAATCAGGCCATGTGAAGTGAAGGGCACCCACCTCGGCTTGGAGGGGGCCACGCGTCGAGCGGCGGATCTCTACCCACTAAAGAGCTAAAAAACCGTCGTCAATCTGCTGCAGGCGACATTCGTATATGCGAAAGCGGGGACACTTTTCGCAGCGCGCTTTGTCAAGCGCACCAAGGTGCCTAATGCGCTCGAGGCTCCCCCATCAGCGCACCAAGGTGCCTATCTTTGCTCGAGGCTCCCCACATCGAGGCACCAAGGTTGCCGATCTTTGCTCGAGCTCAAGCGCCGCGCATCGAGGCACCAAGGTGCAGCGTCTTTGCTCGAGCTGCATCAAGCGCGCAAAGTCTGCGGTCTTTCGAGCTCCCGCATCAAGCGCACCAAGGTGCGGTCTTTGCTCGAGCTCCCCACATCAAGCGCACCAAAGGTGCGGTCTTTGCTCGAGCTCTCTCGCATCAAGCGCGCCAAGGTGCGGTCTTTGCTCGAGAGCTCCCCCATCAAGCGCGCAAGTCTGCGGTCTTTGCTCGAGCTCTCGCATCAGCGCGCAAGGTGCGGTCTTTGCTCGAGCTCCTTTCAATCAAGCGCGCAAGGTGCGGATCTTGCTCGAGCTCCCACGCATCAAGCGCACCAAGGTGCGATCTTTGCTCGAGCTCCCCCATCAAGCGCACCAAGGTGCGGTCTTTGCTCGAGCTCTCCCGCATCAGCGCGCGCAAGGTGCGGTCTTTGCTCGAGCTCCCCCCCCATCAAGCGCGCAAGGTGCGGTCTTTGCTCGAGCTCGCACATCCAGCGCGCAAGAGTGCGGTCTTTGCTCGAGCTCCCACATCAAGCGCGCCAAGGTGCGGATCTTTGCTCTCGAGCTCGCGCATCAAGCGCACCAAAGGTGCGTCTTTGCTCGAGCTCCACGCATCAAGCGCGCGCAAGGTCGAAGTCTTTGCTCGAGCTCCACTTTGTCAAACTCACCAAGGTGCCGGTTTGCTCGAGCTCACTTTGCTCAAGCGCAAGGTCGGTCGCTCACCAAGGTGCCGTCTTTGCTCGAGCTCCTCACATCAAGCGCAAGCGCACCAAGCGCAAGGTCGCGCAACTTTCGCTCGAGCTCCGGACATCAAGCGCGCGCAAGGTGCCGTTTCTCGAGCTCCACATCAGCGCGCGCAAGGGTGCCGGTGCTCGAGCTCTCCGTCAAGCGCACCAAGGTGCCGTCTTTGCTCTCGAGCAAATCTTTGCTCGAGCTCCGCGCATCAGCGCGCAAGGTGCCGTCTTTGCTCGAGGCTCCCCCATCAAGCGCACCAAAGTGCCGTCTTTGCTCGAGGCTCGCTGCTGCCCAGCGTCCTAGGTTGCAGAAAGCGGGTCAAAAGCCCGGCGCGTGCAAGCACCAAGGTGTCGTTGGTGCCTGATGCGCCGGCACGACCAAGGGCCCAAGGTGCCAGAGGCTCTTGTTCCAAAATGGGAGGGACCAGGACGACTCGTTGCATCATTTTCTATATTAGAGATGCCGCGAACCTGCCGCCGGAAATGGATCGTAGGGCACCACCAGGAACCTAACCTAGCGGCGGTGGGAACGCCGACGTCGTCGGGCATGAAATGGGCGTGGGCGGTGCCCTTGACAACCTGCTCGCTCAATATCACCTCCCCTAAAGAGCTAAAAAACTTGGTCAATGTGCTGCGGGCAACATTCGTAATATGAAAGCAGGGGACACTTTATGGTCTGGCGCTTCGCACCAATGGGGGCCCAAAATTAGCTTTGGTGATGGACCCTCCACGCATCAGATGCACCAAGGTGCCGATGCTCCCACACATCGAAGAGGTGGTGGTGCCGATGGCCCGCGCTGCGGGATGGTGTCTGAGGCTCTGCATGCGGCCAGGGGCGATTTTTTGGCGGAGGCTCTTGTTCTGAGGAGGGGGCGGGGCGATTCATTCATTGTTGAGTCACAGAACATGCAGCGGCATCGAATTACACCTTTGGGATTGGGGGAGGGGCGGGGCGATTCATTCATTATTGGGTGCGGACATATAGCGGTATCGAATTCTACCTTTGGGATTGGGGAGGGACTCGTTGCGTCGTTTTGTATATCTGGGATGGCTCGCGGAACATCGCGGGATGGATCGTCGAACTGCTGCGAGAGCCCTAGCAGGTGGTGGGGGGCTGCCGATGTCGGGCATGCGATGGCGTGGCGGTGCCACTGGATAACCCACAGTCGCTCAATATCACTTCCCCCCTAAAAAGCTAAAAAACTTTATCAATGCGCTACCGATCGACATTCATATATGAAAGCGAGGGCGGAGTTTTAGATATGAAGCGAGGAGGACTTTTTTTCAGCCCAGCGCTTCCGCACCAACGAGGGGCCAATGGTGCTCGGCGCTCCCTCACATCAGGCGCCAAGGTGCCTATGTTGCCCGGTGACCACTTTGCAGGATGGCCTACGTTGCGGATGTTCCGGGAGCTCGCATGAGATGTGAAAGCAGGGCATTTTTTTAGGCCACTTACACTTGGTATTTTAAAGCTGAAATTTTTAACACTTAGTATTTTAAACTCTTGGCGAAAACAAATACAGAAAGCGAATGCAATATGGCATGATTGCATGCGCGGCGCAGCGAAAAATTGAACAAGTGCGAGCCACCTGTGATTGGGAGTTCGCGCACGCACCACCACGGCCCCGTTGTGCTATGTTTTTCGGGCGCACGGCCAAGTGTTTAACTAACTCCTTACACCAAGTCCCCGGCAGGGACCCGAGTCGGGGCGTGCAAAAAAAACGAGGGGATCGGAAGGCGATGGGGAGGGGCGAATCGAAGCGACAAAAAGTGAATCTCGGTGGATCGTGGCGGCAAGGCCACTCTGCCGCCTACAATACCCGTCGCGTATTTAAAGTCGTCTGCAAAGATTCTACCGCGCGCTCGGTGGGAATTACGCTCGAGGCGCGCGACTTGTCGCGTGATCATTGCACCGCACGACGACACGTGCCGCCGGGGCAAAGGCCCTGCTGCGGGTCGGCAATCGGGCGGCAGCGCGTCGCGTCGCTTCAGCGGATTACGACTTAGGCGTTGGTCATAATCAGCGCCACGGTAACCGCGCGCCGCGGCTTTTCAACCAAGCGCGATGACCAATTATGCGAATCAGCGGTTCCTCTCGTACTAGGTTGAATTACTATTGCGCGCGGCCATCGATGAGGTAAAACTAACTTTGTCTCACGGCGGTCTAAACCCGACTCACGTTCCCTATTGGTGGGTGAACAATCCAACACTTGGTGGTCTGCTTCATGATGATAGGAAGAAAGCGGCATCGAAGGATCAAAAAGCAGCGTCGCTATGAGCGGCAGTTTGCCACAAGCGATTATCACTGTGGTAACTTTTACGACACCTCACAGCTTCAAATTAGAAAGTCTAAAGGATCGATAGGCCACGCTTTCACGGTTCGTATTCGTCTTTGGAAATCGAGAATCAAGCGAGCTTTTACCCTTTTGTTCCACGAGATTTACATTCTCGTTGAGCTCATCTTAGGACACTGCGTTATCTTTTAACGGATGATGTGCGCTTGACCAAACTCCCCACGACAATGTCTTCTTGCGGATCAGTGGTGGCGACCGACAGGTCAAAAAGAGGCGTGCCCATCTCAGGATTCACGGAATAAGTAAAATAACGTTAAAAGTAGTGGTATTTCAATTTTAGAGAGCTCCCACTTATCCTACACCTCTCAAGTCATTTCACAAAAGTCGGACTAAGTCAAGCTCAGCGAGGTCTTCTTTCCCATTGATTACTGCCAAGCCGTTCCCTTGGTGGTGTGGTTTTATTGGATAGTAAGCGGGGGCGGTGGGAATCTCGTTAATCCATTCATGCGCGTCACTAATTAGATGGCGAGGCATTTGGCTTCTATAAGAAGTCATAGTTACTCCGCGTTTACGCGCTTGGTTGAATTTCTTCACTTTGACATTGAGCCTTTGGCGAAATCACATTGCGTGAGCATCGCGGGGACCATCGCAATGCTTTGTTTTAATTAAGCGATCGGATTCCCCTTGTAAAGTACGATTCTGAGTCATGTATAAATCGCGCGCGGGAAGGCCCCAGAGAAGCGTTCGATCAAATCCCGGCCGCGCGCGCGCGACGACGCTCTCGCGCATGAGCGGCTCGGCGATCTGGCGGCGGTAAGCGGGTTGGGGCTGGGACCCCGTGCCCGGCCACCGAGCCAATCCTTTTCGAGATTCACGGATCCATTTGCGACTTCCCTTGCCTACATTGTTCCATTGACGGTATTCACCTTGGAGAACTGATGCGGTTATGAAGTACGGCCGGCGCGGGCGGCACTTTCGGTCTCCGATTTTTCAAGAAGCGCGGCTGCTGCCGGACACCGCGCGGCGTGCGGTGCTCTTCCGGCCATTGGACCCTACCTCGGTGGCCGTTTCGAGTGGGCGGTAGTTAAGCGAGAAAAGATAACTCTTCCGAGGCCCGTGGCGTCTCGGGACTCCTAGCGTGCCGTCGTATGCGCGTCGGTTGAAATTTTAACGATTCCCTTTGAAGCTCTCATTTGGGCGCGCTTATCGGACGGGCTTCCCCGTCTCTTAGGATCGACTAACCCATGTGCAAGTCTGCGTTCACATGGAACCTTTCCCTCTTGCCGGCCTTCAAAGTTCTCATTTGAATATTTGCTACTACCACCAAGATGCTGCAAGCGGCGCTCGCGGGCTCGCGCCCGGTTTTTGGCGGCGGCCGCGCGCCCTCTACTCATCGGGGGCGGCCGCACCCGGCAATGGGTATAGGTCGCGCGGCAAGCGCCATCCATTTCGGGGCTAATTGATTGGCGGTGAGTTGTTACACACTCCTTAGCGGATTTCGACTTCCATGACCACCGTCCTGCTTTGTCTTAATCGACCAACACCCTTTGTGGGTTCTAGGTTTATGTTGTGATTGGGCACCGTAACGACCGGTTCATCGCATCGCGATTCGCTTACCAAAAATGGCCGCTTGGAGCTCTCGATTAGTGGCGGCGGCTCAGCAAGCGGCAAGCGCGCGTCCTACCTATTTAAAGTTTGAGAATAGGTCGAGGCGTTGCGCCCCGATGCCTCTAATCATTGGCTTTGCAGATAGAACTCGCTAAGGGCTCCGGCTATCTGAGAAAACCGGAGGAACCGGCTACTAGGCGGTTCGATTAGTCTTTCGCCCCTATACCCAAGTCGGACGAGCGATTTGCGTCGATATCGCTGCGGGCCTCCACACGAGTTTCCTCGGCCGCCCCGCTTCGGGCATAGTTCACCATCTTCCGGGGTCGAGCGAATGTGCTCTCCTCGAACCCTTCTCGGAAGATCAAAGTCGGTCGGCGGTGCACGCGAGATCCATGTCGGCTTCCTTGCGCCTTACGGGTTTTCTAGCGTTGGCTCGCGCACACATATCGGACTCAGCGTAAAGTGTTTCAAGGCGGGCGAATGGGGCATGGTAGCGCGCCGCGCGCGAGTGCGAAGCTGCGCAAGGCGGCGCGTCTTTGGATCCACGATCGGCGGCAGCGTCTCCACGAGCGTATCAAAGGCGGGCGGGCGCGCGCCCGACGACCGCGTCAGTCCACGCCCCGGCCGTCAGCGGGCCGGCTCTCGCCGTTCCACATCCGGCCAGAAGCGCGCATCGCGCGGCCCCATCCGCTTCCCTCTCGAGCAATTTCAAGCACTCTTTGACTCTCTTTTCAAAGTCTTTTCATCTTCCCTCGCGGTACTTGTGACCATTCTCGGTCTCTCGCCGTATTTTTGCCTTGGGCGGAATTTACCGCCCGATTAAGGGCTGCATTCCCCAAACAACCCGGCTCGTGAAGCGGCGCCTCGTGGTGCGGCGAGTCGTCGGGCACGGCAGCTCTCTCCCTCTCGCGCCCCTTTCCGGGGACTTGGGCGATCGCCGTGAGGCGCTTCTCGGACTACAATTCGGATGCGGTGGCGCGATTCTCAAGTGGGCTTTTCGGTTCGCTCGCGTTACTAGGGAATCTGGTAAGTTTCTTTTCTCTCGCTTATTGATATGCTTAAACTCGGTGGGTAATCACTTTGACACAGGGTCGCGATCGAGCGCCGTCGCTGCGATCTGAAAGAAAGGGTTTCAAGGTCTCGATCGGCGAGCGCGCGCGACTCGAGCGAGGTTGCTTAAAGCATTACCGCCGTCGTCGCGGCGGTTATATCGTCGAGGACTCGAATTTAGGCCAACCAGCTGTTCATTTGTGGCGCGCGGGAAGCCAATTTCGCCGCGGTCAGCAGAGTCGGGGATCGGGGTTGGATAGAGGCGGCGATGCGTGACACGAGCGCGGGCGTGCCCTCGGCCTAATGGCAGAGGCGCAACTTGCGTTCAAAGACTCGATGGTTCGCGGGATTACGCAATTCACACCAAGTATCGCATTTCGCTCGTTCTTCATCGATCACGAGGCGAGATATCCGTTGCGAAGTCGTTCTATATATTTTGCGACAAAAGAACAACATCAACGAAGCAGCGACGACACGCGAGCGGTGCAACAGCGATGAAGCGTGTCCCGCACCGTTTGATTCCTTGGCGCGATTCGCGTAGGGGTTTGTTCGTTTTGCATCGAAGAAGTTGATCTAACGTCTCACCCCCCCGATGGGCAAAGGGGCGACAAGATCGCGCTCTCGACGCGCGGGGTGGCGAAGGCGGCGATGCACCCGCACCACCTCGATGTTGTTTACAAGCGCGTTCACGGGTCGTTACGCTGGCGGTTTCGACAATGATCGCCGCGAGTTCACCTACGGAAACCTTATTCGACTTCTCCTTCCTCTAAATGATAAGGTTGGTGGACTTCTCGCGGCGCGTCGTGGCGCGCGCGCCGCGTCGCCGCGATCGAACACTTCACCGGACCATTCAATCGGTAGGGGCGGCGGGCGGTGTGTACAAAAGGCGGGGGCGTAGTCGCGGTGATGACTCGCGCTTACTAGGAATTCCTCGTTGAAGACCAACAATTGCAATGATCTATCCCATCACGATGAAATTTCAAAGATTACGGGCACTGTCGGCCAAGGCTATAGACTCGTTGAATACATCGATTGTGCGCGCGTGCGACCCGAGAACATCTAAGGGCATCACGGACACTGTTATTGCCTCAAACTTCCCTGGCCTAAAAGGCCATAGTCCCTCTAAGAAGCTAGCCACGGAGGATCACCTCAGTGTAGCTGAATAGTGGTGAGTCTCGTTAGTTAGCGGAATTAACCGGACAAATCGCTCCACCAACTAAACGGCCATGCACCACCACCCATAGAATCAAGAAAGAGCTCTCGATCTGTCAATCCTTACTATATGCGGACACAGTAAGTTTTCCGTGTTGAGTCAAATTAAGCGCGAGCTCCTCACAGTGGTGCCCTTAGTCAATTCCTTTAAGTTTTGACCTTGCGACCATATACTCCCGGAACCCAAAGACTTTGATTTCTCATAAAGTCTGTGAGTCTAAAAAAAGCAACATCATCGCGATCACACAGTGGCATCGTTTATAGTTGAGACTAGGGCGGTATCGATCGTCTTGAGCCCCCAACTTTTCGTTCTTGATTAATGAAAACATCCTTGGCAAATGCTTTCATGATTGTTGCGTCTTTCATAAATCCAAGAATTTCACCTCGACTATGAAATGAAATCGAATGCCCCCATTATCATGTCACTGTTAATCATTACTCCGATCCAGAAAGCCAACACAATAGGATCGAAATCCTATGATGTTATCCCATGCTAATGTATACAAGCGTAGGCTGCTTTGAGCACTCTAATTTCTTCAAAATATGCTTGTGTAGGAGAGAAACGACCCGACCAATTAAGGCGGGGGGCGCATCGCCGCGTGGATGGGGCAAGCGGGCCGGTGCTCCAGTGAAGCGGGCGGCCCGACCCACCCCCTAAGTCCAACTCGAGCTTTTTTTTAAGCGCAACAACTTAAATATCGCTATTGGAGCATTTTGGAATTACATGCATTGCTTTGGCACGGACTTGCCCTCAATGGATCCTCGTTAAGGGATTTAGATTGTACTCATTCAATTACGGACTCATAGAGCGGTGTGTTATTTATTGTCACTACCTCCGTGTCGGAGTTGGGGTAATTTGCGCGCGCTGCTTGCCTTCCTTGGATGTGGTAGCCGTTTCTCGGGCTCCTCTCGGAATCGAACCTAATTCTCAGTCACCGTCACCACCACCATAGTAGGCCACTATCCTACCATCGAAAGTTGATAGAGGCGAGAAATTTGAATGATCGTCGCGGCACAAAAGGCGTGCGATCCGTCGAGTTATCATGAATCATCGAGCAGCGGGCAAAAGCGCGTCGACCTTTATCTAATAAATGCATCCCTTCGAAGTGGGGTTTGTTTGCGTATTAGCTCTCTAAATTACTACGGTTATCAGAAGTAGCAAATACCATCAAACAAACTATAAGCGATTTAATGAGCCATTCGCGGTTTCACGATGCGAATTTGTTCATACTTACACATGCATGGCTTAATCTTTGAGACAAGCATATGACTCTGGCGGGATCAACGGTAGCATTCCTCGCGGCGTCGGCCTTTGCGCAGCCCTCAACATGCGCGCGTGAGCAGCGAAGAGAGTCTGCGAGCCGCGGCGTCGTCGTGTCAGAGACAAAATGCATAGGCATCGAGGACAAGGGCACGAGCCCCACTCTCAAAAATATATTTTCGCGTCAGAAAGCCGCGATCGAGCACGATTGCATCGGCGAGGCCCACCACGATTTAAGAGGCGCACTCGAGGACACTGAGCGCGATTGTGGTCCACGCACCCCAAAGGAGGCACGAGATGGAGAAGGGGCGGCAACACATCCATAATTCCATCGGGCTAGAGTGCACGCAACACGGGATCCGTCGCACGCCTTGGGTTCTATTAGAACAAGAAGTCGATGAGAGAAAGTGCGGCTCGGCGATTCGATCGGGTAGCAAACGGACTGCCAATACACAGGCAAAACACCACTCATATGCCCATTTGCGTACTAGTAGTAGCACAAACAAACGAAAGCCAAAGCGCTGCCGTAAATGCCAACAACCCACCCAACCAATGTATTGGTATGGGAGGCGGGACAGAGCTTCTCCAACAATTCTTGGAATCGGGCCAGTTCTCGTGGGCTGAATGATCCCCATCTAATCGATCGACCTCCATGAGGCGCATATTGTGCCATGGTCACGGGTTTTGAACTTTGGCCCGTGACATTCTCCCCCACCCATTCTCATAGCGCCCTCGTTGCGACCACGAATTACACCGGCTTAATTCATCTTGGAACTCTCTCGTTGCCTTGGCCTCTTCCCGACTTGCCCTGTAATCGGATTGTTCCTTTCTTCGAAACCTTTGCCTCGGCTTCCGTCGCCTCTTGACTTGAACTGTTGCACTCGTTGGTACATTACGTTGGCAAGAAGTCTCCACCTTGACTTGCCCTAATTCTGACTTAATCCCATTGGAATCCCCACGATTCACACATCTTGGCTTCGCCGCCCATGTCAGTCCTCGGCCTTCTTGCTTACTTTAACTTTGAAAGGCCCCTACGATCTTGCCAAGCCAATAAGTCAGAATTCAAAACACTATCAGAGTGTTTGCAATGTACCTTACTCGCGGCATTTACTCGTTTCGACTGTTTTTACATCGCTTCTTTCCCCACGAAATCCGATGCCCCATCCACCTTCCTTAAAGGCGGCAACTCCACAGTCGACTCCACAGGTCTCATATCAGACTCACGCTCCACTAACTTTTTCAAAGGGGCTTTCGTAGCATCCTGTTCGCCGAGTATCTTCGACTAGTTGGATTGACGACAACACCTTGGTCCCAACTTTCATATCCCGATGCTGGCACAACAATCTTCGATAACGGACCCGGTGACAATATGGATTTCATCGGCCCATGGAAACAAAACTGTCTGAATCCTGTCAAGGAAGTTTAAGCCAAGTACATAATCGTAATCATCTAACTGGATTACCTCAAAGTCTTCCTTGCCTTTCCATTCACCGATTCGTAGCTCCACATTACGAGCTACTCCCACAGTTGGGGCCTCCTCCGAATTTACTGTCTTGATCTTCTTATTCAATTTCCTAATCGATGCAGACCAAGCTTCTTGGCGCCTTTTTACGATATGAACAAGTCCGATGCTCTGTATCAATAAGAGCACTCGCTTCGACCCGCAATGTTGATGTCCACAAACATCAACCCTCCTCTATCATTCCTTGTTTTTGGAATGAGCACCATCAATTCACTCTCGATGGCTTTCCTCAATAGGCTTAGCCTCTTCCTTCGGCTCATCTTTTTTCTCGGATAGCCGACATCATTGATCTTCTTGGACATTTTCGCAACATATGTGGCCCTTGACAAAGGAAGCATTTTATCTTCTTCCTCTTGTCCCTTGGGTTGTTTGATCTCCGCTTCGCATCACGTGGTCTCTCGTTTCCACTTGAGCTATCGGTTCCCCGCTTCACATCTCGTGGTTTCTCATTGCCACTTGTGCTATCAGTGCTATGGCCATCATCGCTATGTCCCTCTTCATCTTCCTCATGGTTTCTCTCACCATTACCCTTTCCATTGGGCTGAGACGATTCGAACTTGTCTTTCGTTGGACCAAGTTCAACAAAGGACTCTGCTTCTGCCATGGCTATAGTAAGTTCAGTGATCCCTTGCCTGCGCAACTCATGCTTTGCCCACGGCTTTAACCCATCCTCGAACTAATAAAATGCTTCTTTCTCACTTAAGTCAGAGATTTGAAGCATCAACTCGCTAAATGCCCGAACATACTCCCGAACAGTACCCTGTTGCGTGAGACGACGCAACTTAGCCCGAGCCTCCTTCTCGGCATACTGTGGGTAAAACTGCTTCCTCAACTCTCTTTGGAACTCCTCCCAAGTCCCAATTGCGTTCCCACCACGTTTCTCATCCGTGGACCTACGACGCCACCACAAGAGAGCCACATCAGTAAAATAGATTGAAGCAGTGTTTACCTTAATTGCATCATCCTCGATGCCCATCGCTCGAAAGTATTGCTCCATTTCCCACAAGAAGTTGTCCATGTCTCTTGCGGACCTTGCACCTTTGAACTTCTCCGGTTTGGGAACATCCATTGCTTGTTGCTTCGGCTTTGAAGACAACATACCATTACTCAAAGTAACTTTGTAAATCATGAGCTCCCCCTTAAGCTCTTCCATTTCTTTCTTCATGGCTAACACCATCTCCTCGAGATACTCATCTCTTTCTGCCAGCTTCTCCGTAGTGGAATTGACTAAATCATTTAGTTTTTCTGCATTGGCACCGAGGGAATCCAACACAAACTCTCTAAGTTGCTCTTCCATTGAGTCAAACCCATCTGTGCGTCCCTCGACCAACTCCAGCGTCTCTTTCATGTTCCCTACGGGCTCCTCGAGATTAACAACTCGATCCTCCAAAGCTATCAGCATTTCCCTCGAGTGACTTGCTTTTCTGACCCTCCCACGGGTCTGCATTGGCTCATTCTGATCAACAACTTCTTTCGACATCCCAACAGTGCCTTTGAACCAATGGCTCGGATACCACTTGTCACGGGGCTAGACCTTTCGTCTCGCAATCCGTGCGGCCTTAGGCAATTTGCTCGTCCAAACCCGCCTAAGTCAGCCTTTTTACGCACAATGAGGATTCCTCAAGAACTCCTCCAAGGCACCAATTTGTATAGCGGAAGCGTTTGTGCCAAAAGAAGCTACAAACAAGCAAACGAAAGCCAAAGAAAGAATGCACACAAGGTGTTTGAGTAAATGCCCAAGAATTCTATTACTCTTAAGAATTCAACATACAATGGATGATTTACAAATGAGGGGGAGGCTCCCTATTTATAGTTGAGCTCCCAGGCAACCGACAGTCAAGATACATTTACATCGATTTGATTGAGATTAACGATATCCCATAATTTAAGGGATTTACAAGATATGCCTTATCAAATCTAATCTAATCTTTACAAGATATGATTCCCTCTATCTTCTAAGATTAGTTTCCCAAAATAACCTAGGTTGCCATATCTTTGCTATCGGGCCACCCAGGCTTTAATCTGACAGGCTTCTCCAAAAATTCTTGGAATTGGACCAGTTCTCGTAAATGAATGATCCCCATCTAATCAATCGACCTCCATGAGGTGCATCTTGTGCCATGGTCACGAGCTTTGAACTTTGGCCCGTGACACTAGCACTTGGTCGAGCCAAGACCGAGCCTACAAACTCAACTTGCGCCCCGGTGAGCCGTTGCCGTCAAAGGGACTTGGCATGGGGTCACGGGCAGCCATGCGAGGCAAGGCCTTGGCAAGGCCAAGGCGCCGAGTGGTTGCCGACTTGAGAGGCGCAAGGCGCCCCTAAACATGACGGGGAGAATGGGCAAACCAAGCTCGAGCCCATAGCAATGCATAAGCCACCCCAAGAGATCTTTGCCCGATATAGGGAACTTGGTCCCGGAGTCGTTGGCTACATTTCTATGGGCATGGGCTTGACCGCCGGAAAATCAACACCCCGCCACTAGCGCGGCAACCGACCCACCACCGTTGATGAGTCATTGTGGGACAATCCGACCCCATGGGGGTCAAGACGCACCCCACCTCGGCTTGGAGGGGCCACGTCGAGAGGCGATAGATCTCTACCCCTTAAAGAGCTAAAAACTTCGTCAATCGCTACCAGGCGACATTCGTATGTCGAAGCGGGGACACTTTTCTTTAGCTTGTACATCCGACGCACCAAGGTGGCTATTCTCTCGAGGCTCCCCACATCCGGGCACCAAGGTTGCCGATGTCTTTGTCGAGGTTCACGCACATCCGAGGCACCAAGGTGCCGATCTTCGCCGAGGCTCCCCACATCATCGGCGCACCAAGGTGCCGATGTCGCCGAGGCTCCCGCGACATCCGAGGCACCAAGGTGCTGGTGCCGCCGAGGCTCCCAGACATCCGAGGCACCAAGGTGTGGGGGCCGCTCGAGGCTCAAGACATCCGACGCACCAAGGTGCCGATCTTTGCCGAGGCTCCCGCGACATCCGACGCACCAAGGTGCCGGTCGGCCGCTCGAGCCTCCCGCACATCCGACGCACCAAGGTACGGTCTTTGCTCGAGGCTCGCACATCCGACGCGCAAGGTGCCGGTGCCGCCGAGGCTCCCGCGACATCCGACGCACCAAGGTGCGCGGCCGCTCGAGGCTCCCGCGACATCCGACGCACCAAGGTGCCATTATCGCTCGAGGCTCCCGCGACATCCGACGTACCAAGGTGCCGCGGGCCGCTCGAGGCTCCGGCACATCCGACGCGCAAGGTGCCGGTGCGGCTTTCGAGGCTCCAAGACATCCGACGCACCAAGGTGCGCGCTGCCGCTCGAGGCTCCCGCGACATCCGACGCACCAAGGTGCGAGTCCGCCGAGGCTCCGCGACATCCGACGCACCAAGGTGCCGATTTGCTCGAGGCTCCCGCACATCCGACGCACCAAGGTGCCCCGGCTGCTCGAGGCTCCCGCACATCCGACGCACCAAGGTGCCCCGGCTGCTCGAGGCTCCCGCACATCCGACGCACATCCGACGCACCAAGGTGCCGATGCTGCTCGAGGCTCCCGCACATCTGACGCACCAAGGTGCCGATGCTGCTCGGGGCTCCCGCACATCCCACACACCATGGTGCCGATGTTGCTCGAGGCTCCCGCACATCCGACGCACCAAGGTGCCGATGCTGCTCGAGGCTCTCGCACCACCGACGTCCTAGGTTGCCGACGGGGTCAAAGGCTTCAGCACGTGCAAGCACCAAGGTGTCGTTGGTGCCTGATGCGCCGGCACGACCAAGGGCCCAAGGTTCCAGAGGCTCTTGTTCCAAAAAGGGAGGGACCGGGATGATTCCAAAAGGGGAGGGACCAGGACGACGCGTTGCATCGTTTTCTATATTCCGAGATGTCCCGCCGGAGCACCGCCGGGAAAGCTCGCCGGAGCATCGCCGGAAATGGATCGCCGGAGCACCACCGGGAACCTAACCGGCGGTGGGGGGGCACCGACGTCCGGGCATGAAATGGGCGTGGGCAGTGCCCTTGACAACCCCTGCTCGCTCAATATCACTTCCCCCCTAAAGAGCTAAAAAAACTTGGTCAATGTGCTACCAGGCAACATTCATGTGTCTGAAATGGGGACACTTTATGGTGCCGGCGCTTCCGCACCAATGGGGGCCCAAAATTAGCTTTGGTGATGCACCAAGGTGCCGATGCACCAAGGTGCCGATGCTCCCACACATCGAAGGGGCTGGTGGTGCCCGATGGCCCCGCACCACGGGATGGTGTACGAGGCTACCGCACGACCGAGGGACGATTTTGTGCCGGAGGCTCTTGTTGCAAAAGGGGAGGGACCGGGACGATTCATTCATTGTTGGGTACCGAACATGCAACGGTATCCGAATTACACCTTTGGGATTGGGGAGGGACCGGGACGATTCATTCATTATTGGGTGCCGGACATGTAACGGTATCCGAATTCTACCTTTGGGATTGGGGAGGGACTCGTTGCGTCGTTTTGTATATGCCGGGATGGCTCGCCGGAGCATCGCCGGGATGGATCGTCGGAGCACCGCCGGGAACCTAACCGGTGGTGGGGGGCACCGATGTCCGGGCATGCGATGGGCGTGGGCAGTGCCCTGGATAACCCCTGGTCGCTCAATATCACTTCCCCCCTAAAGAGCTAAGAAAACTTTATCAATGCGCTACCAGTCGACATTCATATGTCTGAAACAGGGACAGGTTTTAGATGTGCAAAGCAGAGGACACTTATTTCACCCCAACGCTCGCACCAACAGGGCCAATGGTGCTTGACGCCTCAAGACATCCGAGGCACCAAGGTGCCTATGTTGCCCGGTGACCCCGCACCACGGGATGGCCTACGTTGCGGATGTTCCCGGAGGCTCCCGCACATGTCTGAAACGGGGGCATTTTTTTTGGGCCACTTACACTTGGTATTTTAAACTGAAATTTTTTAACACTTAGTATTTTAAACTCTTGGCCGAAAACAAATACAAGAAGCCGAATGCAATATGGCATGATTGAATGGCACACACGCACGCGAGAAAATTGAACAAGTGCCCGGAGCCACCAACAGTTGGGAGCTCGCACCCGCACCACCACGGCCCCCGTTGTGCTATGTTTCCCGGGGGCGGCACGGCCAAGTGTTTAACAAACTCCTTACACCAAGTCCCCCGCTTGGGGACCCCAGGGTCGGGACGTGCAAAAGAACAAGGGGGGATCGGAAGGGCGATGGGGGGAGGGACGAATCGAAGCGACAAAGGGCTGAATCTCAGTGGATCGTGGCAGCAAGGCCACTCTGCCACTTACAATACCCCGTCGCGTATTTAAGTCGTCTGCAAAGGATTCTACCCGCCGCTCGGTGGGAATTACGCTCCAAGGAGGCGCCCGCGACTTGTCCGCCGCGATCGTTGCACCTACGACACGTGCCTTTGGGGTCAAAGGCCCCTACGCGCGGTCGGCAATCGGGCGACGCGGCGCGCGCGTCGCTTCTAGCCGGATTTCGACTTAGAGGCGTTGGTCATAATCGGCGCCGACGGTAACCAGCGCGCCGCGGCTTTTCAACCAAGCGCGATGACCAATTGTACGAATCAACGGTTCTCTCGTACTAGGTTGAATTACTATTGCGACGCGGCCATCGGTGAGGGTAAAACTAACTTTGTCTCACGACGGTCTAAACCCGACTCATGTTCCCTATTGGTGGGTGAACAATCCAACACTTGGTGGTCGCTTCACAATGATAGGAAGAGCCGACATCGAAGGATCAAAAGCAACGTCGCTATGAACGCTTGGTCGCCACAAGCCGATTATCCTCGTGGTAGCTTTTTCGACACCTCTAGCTTCAAATTCGAAGGTCTAAAGGATCGATAGGCCACGCTTTCACGGTTCGTATTCGCATCGGAAATCGAGAATCAAACGAGCTTTTACCCTTTCGTTCCACACGAGATTTGCTCGTTGAGCTCATCTTAGGACACTGCGTTATCTTTTAACAGATGTGCCGCCTGACCAAACTCCCACACGACAATGTCTTCCGCCGGATCGGCCGGCGAAGCCAAACCTTGGGTCCAAAAAGAGGGCCGTGCCCCCGCCTCCGATTCACGGAATAAGTAAAATAACGTTAAAAGTAGTGGTATTTCAATTTCGCCCGAGAGCTCCCACTTATCTTACACCTCTCAAGTCATTTCACAAAGTCGGACTAGAGTCAAGCTCAACAGGTCTTCTTTCCCCACGATTCTCGCCAAGCCGCCTCTTTGGTCGTGGTTTCATTTGGATAGTAGACAGGGCAAGTGGGAATCTCGTTAATCTATTCATGCGCGTCACTAATTTAGACGACGAGGCATTTGGCTACCTTAAGAGAGTCATAGTTACTCCTCCGTTTACCGCGCTTGGTTGAATTTCTTCACTTTGACATTGAGAGCATCAAGCGTAAATCACATTGCGTGAGCATCCGTAGGGACCATCGCAATGCTTTGTTTTAATTAAGCGGTCGGATTCCCCTTGTCCGCACCGATTTCGAGCCGATCGCTCGTCGCCGGGAAGGCCCCCGAGGGAGCCGCTCGACGCTTCGGTTCTCAAGCCGGGCTTTTCCGCTCGCTCGCCGTTACTAGGGAATCCTTGTAAGTTTCTTTTCCTCCGCTTATTGATATGCTTAAACCAAGGTTGCCCATGTCGTCCGAGGCTCACGCACATCCGAGGCACCAAGGTGCCGATCTTGCGCCGAGGCTCCCCACATCCGACGCACCAAGGTACCGATCTTCGCCGAGGCTCCCGCGACATCCGACGCACCAAGGTGTGCGGTCCGCTCGAGGCTCAACACATCCGACGCACCAAGGTGCCGGCGTTTGCCGAGGCTCCCACACATCCGACGCACCAAAGTGCGGTCTTTGCTCGAGGCTCCCGCAGATCCGACGCACCAAGGTGCCGATCTTCGCCGAGGCTCCCACACATCCGACGCACCAAGGTGCCGGTCTTTGCGCCGAGGCTCCCGCGACATCCGACGCACCAAGGTGCCCCGACCGCCGAGGCTCCCGCGACATCCGACGCACCTGCAAGGTGCCGGCCGCTCGAGGCTCCGCGACATCCGACGCACCAAGGCGCGCAGATCGCTCGAGGCTCGCACATCGACGTACCAAGGTGCGTGCAGTCGCATCCGACGCACCAAGGTGCCGACGCCGCCGAGGCTCCCGCGACATCCGACGCACCAAGGTGCCGGCGGTCGCTCGAGGCTCTCGCGACATCCGACGCACCAAGGTGCCCCGCCGCTCGAGGCTCCCGCGACATCCGACGCACCAAGGTGCGGTGCCGCTCACCAAGGTGCCGATCGCCGCCGAGGCTCCCGCGACATCCGACGCACGCAAGGTGCCGATGCTTCTCGGGGCTCTCGCGACATCCCACGCACCAAAGGTGCGATGCTTCGCTTTCGAGGCTCTCGCACCACCGACGCCCTAGGTTGCCGACGGGGTCAAAGGCTTCAAAGACGTGCAAGCACCAAGGTGTCGTTGGTGCACGGCGCGCCAAGACGCGACTAAGGGCCCAAGGTTCCAAAGGCTCTTGTTCCAAAAAGGGAGGGACCGGGATGATTCCAAAAGGGGAGGGACCAGGACGACTCGTTGCATCGTTTTTATATTCCGAGATGTCTCACCGGAGCACCGCCGGGAAAGCTCGCCGGAGCATCGCCGGAAATGGATCGCCGGAGCACCACCGGGAACCTAACCGGCGGTGGGGGGCACCGACGTCTGGGCATAAAATGGGCGTGGGCAGTTTCCTTGACAACCCCTGCTCGCTCAATATCACTTCCCCCCTAAAGAGCTAAAAAAACTTGGTCAATGTGCTACCAGGCAACATTCATGTGTCTGAAACAGGACACTTTATGGTGCCGGGCGCCGCACCAATGGGGGCCCAAAATTAGCTTTGGTCTTTGGACCCTCCCGCACATCCGATGCACCAAGGTGCCGATGCTCCCACACATCGAAGGGGCTGGTGGTGCCTGATGGCCTCGCACCACGGGATGGTGTACGAGGCTACCGCACGACCGAGGGACGATTTTGTGCCGGAGGCTCTTGTTGCAAAAGGGGAGGGACCGGGACGATTCATTCATTGTTGGGTACCGAACATGCAACGGTATCCGAATTACACCTTTGGGATTGGGGAGGGACCGGGACGATTCATTCATTATTGGGTGCCGGACATGTAACGGTATCCGAATTCTACCTTTGGGATTGGGGAGGGACTCGTTGCGTCGTTTTGTATATGCCGGGATGGCTCGCCGGAGCATCGCCGGGATGGATCGTCGGAGCACCGCCGGGAACCTAACCGGTGGTGGGGGGGCACCGATGTCCGGGCATGCGATGGGCGTGGGCAGTGCCCTGGATAACCCCTGGTCGCTCAATATCACTTCCCCCCTAAAGAGCTAAGAAAACTTTATCAATGCGCTACCAGTCGACATTCATATGTCTGAAACAGGGACAGGTTTTAGATGTCTGAAACAGGGACACTTCTTTCAGCCCAACGCTTCCGCACCAACAGGGGCCAATGGTGCTCGACGCTCCCGCACATCCGAGGCACCAAGGTGCCTATGTTGCCCGGTGACCCCGCACCACGGGATGGCCTACGTTGCGGATGTTCCCGGAGGCTCCCGCACATGTCTGAAACGGGGGCATTTTTTTTGGGCCACTTACACTTGGTATTTTAAACTGAAATTTTTTAACACTTAGTATTTTAAACTCTTGGCCGAAAACAAATACAAGAAGCCGAATGCAATATGGCATGATTGCATGGCACGGCACGGCAGAAAATTGAACAAGTGCCCGGAGCCACCAACAGTTGGGAGCTCGCACCCGCACCACCACGGCCCCCGTTGTGCTATGTTTCCCGGGGGGCGGCACGGCCAAGTGTTTAACTAACTCCTTATGTCACGGGGCTAGACCTTTCGTCTCGCAATCCGTGCGACCTTAGGTGATTTGCTCGTCCAAACCCGCCTAAGTCAGCCTTTACTCGAATGAGGATTCCTTAAGAACTCCTCCAAGGCACCAATTGAACAGCGGAAGACTTCTTATGCCAAAAGAAGCTTATAAAGAACAACAGAAAGGGACGCTCGCAAAGTGTTTGAGTAAATGCTCTCTATTCTCTTATTCACAAAGAATAATGAAACAATGAATGGAGTGAGTACAAATGAGGGGGAGGCTCTCTATTTATACTTGAGCTCCCCCAAAACCGACGGACAAGATACATTTACATTGACGGACGAGATTAACCATATCCCATGATTTAAGGGATTTTACAAGATATTGCCATATCAAATCCTATCTAATCTTACAAGATATGATTCCCTCTATCTTTAAGATTAGTTACCATAGTTGCCTAAGTTGCCATATCTTCGCTATCGGGCCAACCAGGCTTCAATCTGACAGGCTTCTCCAATAGTTCCTTGAATCGGGCCAGCTCTCGTGGGCCAAATGATCCCCATCTAAGCAATAGACCTCCATCGGATGCATTTGGTTCGATGGTCACGGGCTTTGAACTCTGGCCCGTGACATTCTCCCCCACCCATTCTCGCAACGTCCTCGTTGCGACTCCCGAATGGCACTGACTTGATTCGCTTCGAATCCCACTCGTTGCCTTGGCTCTTCCCTTCCTTTGGGACTTTTGCCTCGGCTTCCGTCGCTTCTTAACTCGAGCCGTCCTACTCGTTTGTACATCTCGACGACAAGGAGTTATGTCACTCCCTTGCCCACATTCTAACTCCCCTCGAACAGAATCCTCGTGATTCACAACACTTGGCGTCGCTTTGCCCACAGTCCCTTGGCCTCCTTGCTCAAGAACTTCGAAAGGGCCCCTACGTTCTCGCCAAGTTAACGAGTTAGAATGCAACACATTATCAGAGTGTTCGGAATGTACCTTTGCATTTACTCTGGTCAACTGTCCCACATGCATCGCTTCTTTTTCCTTGAAGCCCGATGCACCACCCACCTCTCCCATAGGTGGAAGCCTTGTCGACGACTCAGCCAATTCCGACGCTTCACTCGACTTGAGCCTCATTGGTCCCAGCTTCACTGTTTTCATCGCAACTTCTTCCTCTAAGTTCGATGACAAACTCACCTCTTCCTTGGGTGGAAGCCCCTCCGACGACTCACCATGCTCGGACATTGCCTTTCCTTTGACTACGGCTTGCTTTGGACAGTTCCGCAACTCATGCGGACCACGGCACAAGAAGCACTTTACTCGCTTCTTTTTGCTCCTCTTAGCCCTCTTGGCTTCGGCTTTTCTCAGAACACCCTTACCCAATTACGTCGCGAGAGCAGAGTACAAGGTATTACTAAAACATAGCACATACCATTAAACAAAACCGAAATAGAAATATGTCATCCAATTTGATAGTGTATCGTTATAACATATGCCTTGAACAATATTAGCCAACTTTAATGGCTTATACAAAGTAGTTGATCGAATATCAGAACCAATATTCTAAACCTAGGCAATTATGACACGTAACAAAATAATTAAGTCTACTATACATGCCATAATTCAAAATGTTTAGTTCAATACCCTAAAGTGTTGATAGTATGACAGATCTTCGCGATCCTTAACTCCCGAGAAAGCAGGTGAAGGACACAATAAAACAAAAGAGAGAAAACAAAGTAAGCTTATAGCTTAGTAAGTGAGTAAGTAAATATTAATTAAAGAATCTAATATGTTTATACAACAACTCAAGTATATCTACTTTAATTTCACTATTCACTCCAATTTGATTAAGCTGTCTCTGCTGTGTCATGTTCGCTAAATAAATCATAACTCGAGTTACAAAACTCGAAATTAAAATCCGTAAAATTTCCCTGAATCTAGACTCATAAATATTTTTACTAATTTTTTTCTAGAATTTTTGGTTCAGCCAATTAGTACAGTTTATTGGTTAAAGTTTCCCCTGTTACACAGCTCAACTGATCTGACCTCTGTTCATTACGAATTGAATTTCTCCCAGTACACAATTCAAATAACCATAAAATCTGTTTCATTTAAAACTAGACTCAATAATTAATTTAAGCATATAAACTATATTTCTTAATTTGTTTTGTACAATTTTTAATGGTTTTCCAAATTTGGAACAGGGGACCACGTAGTCATTCTGAGCAAGTCACACACAATTGCAAATATCTCAAAATATAGAATTCTTTTGCTTGCTATGTTTCTTTTATATGAAAATAGACTCATTAAGCTTTAATTCCAAATCTCATTCAACCTCTAGTTAAATCCATTCTATTTTTGGTGATTTTTCAAATTCACGTCACTGTTACTGTCCAAAACAGTTTTAATGCTACTTTCACTCTTTCACCCATTCTTTGCACTAACCTCATTTTAACTTACATATTTATATACTACAAATCATTTTCATCACATTTCATACGTTACAAGTGTAGGTCCATGACTACAATCTCACTACTAAGCCATCCCGTTGAACAATTCGGATCAACCCTCGATATTTAATGGCTTCACCACCACGGCTCCACCATCATACTTCGTTTAGTTCGGCTCTCTTGTACACATAGTGAACACTTAGTACCACTCATGTGACCTAGCCGATTTGTCTCGTAGCTCTCTTGTCTACATGTTTCCTTCACTTGGAATCACGCATGCGACCTAGCTACATATATCCCGTAGCTCTCTTGTCTACATGGTGTACACATAGTATCACCCATACGACCTAGCTACATTCATCTCTTACGTAACTCTCTTGTCTACATGGGATACATCCCGTATCACACATGTGACCTAGCTACTACATTGTATCTCGTAACTTTCTTGTGCACATGATGTGCACTCAGCATCATACATGTGACCTAGCTACGCTTCCTCTATTTTATTCGATCTCTCCGAATGTTCAACCGGGATCTCTCTCTATTGTTTATTTCCATTCTTCCAATGGTCTATTCATATTTTTAACATCCGCTAATATATTTACATAATAGGCTGAAATATAAGAATGTACATAAAATTAATGTAATATTTACATACAAACTTACCTCGGTGCAAAATGTGGAATTTTTGCGATTTAGTCCAAAGCTTTTTCTTTTCCTCGTTTAAGGTCAATTCCACGCCTTTCTTGATTATGGAGCTTGAAAGTTGAAGAAATCCTAGCTATGGAAGAGAGGGAAATTCGGCAGCAACTAGTGAAGAAGATGACCAATTTTGTGTTATTTTTCCCATTTTATTTCATTTAATATACAAATGACCAAAATGCCCCTCCTTACTAAACTTTCAAAAATTCCTTCCATGTCCCAAAATTTGTCCATGAACTTAAAATTGGTCAAATTGCCATTTAAGACCTCCTAATTAATATTCCAAAGCAATTTCATACTAAAAACTTCTAGGATGCAAATTTTGCAACTTATTCAATTTAGTCCCTACTTTCAATTTAAGCATTTTAAGCATAGAATTTTATCACGAAATTTTCACACAATCACGTAATCATATCATAAAACCCAAAATAATTATAAAACAATTATTTCTATCTCAGATTTGTGGTCACAATACCACTATTCCGATTAGGCCCTAATTCGGGTTGTCACAATTCTCCCCCCTTTAGAGATTTTCGTCCCCGAAAATCTTACCGGTAAAAAGGTTTGGGTACTGTTTCTTCATAGCTTCCTCAGGTTCCCACGTAGCCTCTTCTATCCCATGTCTGTGCCACAATACTTTCACTAAGGCTATACTTTTATTTCTTAACTGTTTAACTTCTCGAGCCAAAATCTTTATTGGTTCTTCCTCATAGGTCATATCCGATCGAATCTCAATTTCTGTTGGGGAAACCACATGTGAAGGATCAGAACGATAACGTCTCAACATTGATACATGAAACACGTTATGAATTCTTTCTAACTCTGCCGGTAAAGCCAACCGATATGACCTTTGGTCCAATTCTCTCAAGAACCTCATACGCCCAATAAAACGCGGACTCAACTTGCCTTTTGGCTAAATCTCGAATCTTTTCCATGGTGACACCTTCAAGAACACTTTACCACCCACTTGAAATTCAATCTCTTTTCTTTTCAAATCGTGCATATGACTTTTGTCGATCCAAGCGACTTTCAAACAATCCGAATTACTTTTACTTTCTCTTCGGTTTCTTTAACTAAATCAACTCAGTGAATCTGCTTTCTCACTAAGCTCGGTCCAATATAAAGGAGTCCGACACTTACGACCATACAAGGCTTCAAATGCGGTGCCATTTGTATACTTGATTGATAATCATATTGTAGGCAAACTCAATCAAAGATAGATATTTCTCCCAACTACCTCCAAATTCTAAAACACAACATCTAAGCATATCTTGAGTACTGGATTACTCTTTCCGATTGACCATCTGTTTGTGGATGAAACGCGGTACTAAAGTTCAATTTGTACCCAAAGCTTCTTGTAACTTTTTCCAAAATTTTGAGGTAAATCTCGGATTTCTATCGATATTATAGACATAGGTACTCCGTGCAACCTCACAATTTCAAAGCAATATATAATTCGGCTAACTTATCAAGTGAGTAATCAAGACGCATCTTGGTATAAAGTGGGCTGACTTTGTTAATCTATCAACCACTACCCAAACAAAGATCCTTCTTTTTAGGAGTCAAAGGCAAACCGGTCACAAAATCCATGGTAATCTTGTCCCATTTCCACTCAGGCACCATTACCGGTTGAAGCGAGCCACGAAGGCACTTGATGTTCGACTTTTACTTGTTGACAAATCAAACACTTGGTTACAAATTGAAATGTCCCTTTTCATGCTTGGCCACCAATACAACTTCTTTAAATCATTATACATTTTTGTGCTACGAGGGGTGAATCGATAAAACAGCCATTGTGCGCCTCATGTAATATTTTTCGAATCAATTTA
The DNA here is from genome assembly GCA_025698475.1 of Gossypium anomalum. NCBI lineage: Eukaryota > Viridiplantae > Streptophyta > Magnoliopsida > Malvales > Malvaceae > Gossypium > Gossypium anomalum. The sequence continues at coordinate 57,088 of JAOWAC010000042.1, forward strand.
TCATTTTCGGCACACATATCCTGTCTCAAAACATCAAACAGTCGTCTAGTCCAACTCGGAAATCTGAGTCGTAACCTGACTCACATTGAGTTCTCTTGGCCCGCAACTCACTATCATTCTTTTGAGCATCACAAATCAAGCTGAAGAAATAACGGTTTAGCTCTCATCTCTCGCTAAGATTGACCCATCATCGACAACGCTAGCCCCGTATTCATGGCTCTCAAAGTAAAAAGAAATTTTACGCTCAATGCGTCAAGAACTACATTTGCTTTTTCCGAATGATAATCAATCACCGGATCATAATCCTTTAATAATTCAAGCCATCTTCGTCGCAGATTCAAATCCTTTTGATTCATCAAATACTTCAAACTTTTGTGATCGTAAAAATTCGGCATTTTTCACCGCACAAATAATGTCGCCAAATCTTCAAGGCAAAAACAATAGCGGCCAATTCCAAATCATGTGTAGGATAGTTCTTCTCATGCGTTTTAAGCGTCTCGAAGCATAAGCTACCACTTTACCCTCTTGCATCAACACACATCCAAGGCACATCAACGATGCATCACTATAAATTACAAACTCTTTTCTGGTTTCTGGGCTGTACCAAAATTGGTGCTTCAGTCAATCGTGCTTTCAACTTTTCAAAACTCTGCTGACATTTATCAGTCCATTCAAACTTAACATTCTTTTGCAGCAACTTAGTCATAGGAGAGGCAATCATCGAAAATCCTTCAACAAAGCGTCTATAATATCTGGCTAAGCCTAACAAGCTTCTAACCTCGGATACATTCTTTGGCGGTCTCCAATCAACGATCGCAGAAATCTTACTTGGATCCACCCGAATACCATCACCTGAAACTATATGTCCCAAAAATCCGACTTCACAAAAGCCAGAACTCACTTTTACTAAACTTGGCAAAACAGTTTCTTTTCTCTCAAGATCGCAATATGGTTCTCAAGTGTTCGGCATGTTCAGACTCATCCCGAGAATAAATTAAAATGTCATCTATAAACACTACCACAAACTTATCCAGATATGGCTGAAAGATCCGATTCATTAAGTCCATAAATATAGCTGGAGCATTTGTTAAGCGAAAGGCATCACAAGAAACTCATAATGTCCATACCTTGTCCTAAAGGTGGTTTTCGCACATCCAGACTCTTTAACTCTCAACCTGGTAGTAACTGACCTTAAATCGATCTTTGAAAACACTGTGGCCCCTTTTAACTAATCGAATAAATCATCAATCCTCGGCAATGGGTATTTGTTCTTTATAGTCACCTTATTAAGCTGACGGTAATCAATGCAAAGTCTCATTGAACCATCCTTCTTCTTTACGAATAATCCGAGCAGCACCCGGGGAGAGAAACTCGGTCTCACAAATCCCTTATCTGTTAATTCCTCGCAACCGAGCCTTCAATTCTTTTAATTCGATCGGAGCCATTCTATACGAGCAATCGAGATCGGTGCGATGCACGGCAACAAATCAATGGCAAACTCTATCTCTCTGTTTCGAGGCAACCTGTGCAATTCGTTTGGAAATATATCCGAAACTCACAAACTATTGGTACTGATTCAAGCTTCAATTGAGGCAACTCATTATTCATTACATAAGCGGATAAGCTTCACACCCTTTTCTCATGTATTTTTGTGCAGACATGTGCGAAATCACCATAGGCAATTTATTTGATTCATCTGTTTCAACCCACGTAATTTCTCCATTTTCACATTTCAACTCTAGTATCTTTTGTTTGCAATCTACCTTAGCATCATACAACGTCAACAGTCCATTCCTAAGATAACGTCAAACTCACCAAATGGTAACAAGATCAAATTGGCGGAAAAGCGGTGACCTTGAATCATTAATGGACAATTCTTGCAAACCTTATCAACTAGTACATATTGGCCTAAAGGGTTCGACACTTTAATCGTAAACTCATGAAGCTCAATGGTGACTTTTTATTAGATACTAAATTCATGCAAATATAGGAATGAGTGGATCAGGGATCAATCAATGCAATAACAATAGTATCATAGAGAGAAAATGTACCAAGAATGACATCGGAGATGATGCATCTTCTCAGGCACGTATAGCATAAGTTCTAGCAGTGCTCTAGCTTCCGATCTTGCCACTGAATCTTTCATCGCAGTTTTATCGCTAGTCCCACTTCCAAAGATTTCGGTGGTCTACCCCCCTACTAGCGGTGGTATTCTCATCTAGCACTCGAAATCTTTCTTCTTTAACTTTCTCCTGACAATCTCTAATAAAATGTTCGCGAGAACCGCACTGAAACAAGCTCGCTCGGTTCCCCAACACTCACCATAATGTTGCCTGCCACATTGCTGACATTCGGGCTTTCTAGGTCGCATATTACCCATACTTGCCACTGAAGTAGCTTGAGCTTTAGACCTCGAATACGCTCTACCACGATCTCTGTGTGAATCCCCAATTGAAACTGTCATTCGAGGGTTTGCCTCTTTGGACCTCTTTGATTGAGATTGAAATGGCTTGCTTATCGGCCTTTTTCTGGCATCTCGAGCCTCAATAGCAGCTTTTCTTCTTTCTTTGTTCAATTCTTCAGCTTTAAGAGCTCGATCAACCAATACTACAAATTTTGTCAACTCCAAAATTCCTACCAGCACTTTAATGTCCTCATTCAGCCCATCTTCAAACCTTCTGCACATAATAGCCTCGGTGGACACACATTCCTGAGCATACTTGCTAAGTCTCACAAATTCGCGTTCATATTCTGCCACAGACATCTTGCCTTGCTTTAATTCAAGGAACTCCTTCCATTTTTTATCAAGAAATCGCTGACTTATGTATTTCTTTCTAAAATCCTCCTGGAAGAAATCCCAAGTAACTCTTTCTTTTGGCACCACTGCTACTCTAGTCTTCCACCAATGGTAGGCCAAATCTCTCGTAAGTGATACAAACACACTTTAAGCATTCTCGGGTGTACATGAGAGCTCATCAAACACGGGTAGAATTTTCAAGCCGTAATTCGCTTTCTCGGGATCATCATCAATCTTTGCTCTAAACTCTTCGCCCATTGTTTTGAATCTTGTCAAGCTGGAGGCTTGTTCATCCTTACCAAATCTATGCCTTGAGCAAACTACTGAGAATCGTCCGAGGTATAGGAGGGGGTGGAGGAGGTTGAGCATTTGGATTTGCTTGAATAAATTCAAGTATACCAATTGTTCATCCTTTGGAGAAAGGCATCTCGAGCCTCATCTCCTTGTCTCAATGTCTCGAGATCTACTTTCCACAAAGCGCGGTCCCTTGTGCAGAGCCAGCGCATTACTAGCAAAACATCATCACCGCAGTTCCTTTGAGGATCCATTACTATATTAAAACAAAACACGATTTAGAACAATCGAGAGTCATCACACTATCACAATATTTTTATGGCATGTATAGCTAGACTTTTACACACACTTTATTAGTCCGAGAACCGACTAAACCATAGCTCTGATACCACTAAATGTAACACCCCTTACCCGTTACCGTCGCCGGAACAGAGTACAAGGTATTACTAAAACATAGCACATACCATTAAACAAAAACCGAAATAGAAATATGTCATCCAATTTGATAGTGTATCGTTATAACATATGCCTTGAACAATATTAGCCAACTTTAATGGCTTATACAAAGTAGTTGATCGAATATCAGAACTAATATTCTAAACCTAGGCAATTATGACACGTAACAAAATAATTAAGTCTACTATACATGCCATAATTCAAAATGTTTAGTTCAATACCCTAAAGTGTTGATAGTGCGGACAGATCTTCGCGATCCTTAACTCCCTGAGCAGTGAAGGACACTATAAAACAAAAGAGAGAAAACAAAGTAAGCTTATAGCTTAGTAAGTGAGTAAGTAAATATTAATTAAAGAATCTAATATGTTTATACAACAACTCAAGTATATCTACTTTAATTTCACTATTCACTCCAATTTGATTAAGTTGTCTCTGCTGCGTCATGTTCGCTAAATAAATCATAACTCGAGTTAAAAAACTCGAAATTCAAATCCGTAAAATTTCCCTGAATCTAGACTCATAAATATTTTTACTAATTTTTTTCTAGAATTTTTGGTTCAGCCAATTAGTACAGTTTATTGGTTAAAGTTTCCCCTGTTACACAGCTCAACTGATCTGACCTCTGTTCATTACGAATTGAATTTCTCCCAGTACACAATTCAAATAACCATAAAATCTGTTTCATTTAAAACTAGACTCAATAAGTAATTTAATTATATAAATTATATTTCTTAATTTGTTTTGTACAATTTTTAATGATTTTCCAAAGTTGGAACAGGGGACCACGTAGTCATTCTGAGCAAGTCACACACAATTGCAAATATCTCAAAATATAGAATTCTTTTGCTTGCTCTGTTTCTTTTATATGAAAATAGACTCATTAAGCTTTAATTCCACATCTCATTAAACCTCTAGTTAAATCCATTCTATTTTTGGTGATTTTTCAAAATCACGTCACTGTTACTGTCCAAAACAGTTTTAACGCTACTTTCACTCTTTCACCCATTCTTTGCACTAACTTCATTTCAACTTACATATTTATATACTACAAATCATTTTCATCACATTTCATACGTTACAAGTGTAGGTCCATGACTACAATCTCACTACTAAGCCATCCCGTTGAACAATTCGGATCAACCCTCGATATTTAATGGCTTCAGCCCACAGCTCCACCATCATACTTCGTTTAGTTCGGCTCTCTTGTACACATAGTGAACACTTAGTACCACTCATGTGACCTAGCCGATTTGTCTTGTAGCTCTCTTGTCTACATGTGTCCTTCACTTGGAATCACGCATGCGACCTAGCTACATATATCCCGTAGCTCTCTTGTCTACATGGTGTACACATAGTATCACCCATGCGACCTAGCTACATTCATCTCTTACGTAACTCTCTTGTCTACATGGGATACATCCCGTATCACACATGTGACCTAGCTACTACATTGTATCTCGTAGCTTTCTTGTGCACATGATGTGCACTCAGCATCATGCATGTGACCTAGCTACGCTTCCTCTATTTTATTCGATCTCTCCGAATGTTCAACCGGGATCTCTCTCTATTGTTTATTTCCATTCTTCCAATGGTCTATTCATATTTTTAACATCCGCTAATATATTTACATAATAGGCTGAAATATAAGAATGTACATAAAATTAATGTAATATTTACATACAAACTTACCTCGGTGCAAAATGTGGAATTTTTGCGATTTAGTCCAAAGCTTTTTCTTTTCCCCGTTCAAGGTCAATTCCACGCCTTTCTTGATTATGGAGCTTGAAAGTTGAAGAAACCCTAGCTATGGAAGAGAGGAAAATTCGGCAGCAACTAGTGAAGGAGATGACCAATTTTGTGTTATTTTTCCCATTTTATTTCATTTAATATACAAATGACCAAAATGCCCCTCCTTACTAAACTTTCAAAAATTCCTTCCATGTCCCAAAATTTGTCCATGAACTTAAAATTGGTCAAATTGCCATTTAAGACCTCCTAATTAATATTCCAAAGCAATTTCATACTAAAAACTTCTAGGATGCAAATTTTGCAACTTATTCAATTTAGTCCCTACTTTCAATTTAAGCATTTTAAGCATAGAATTTTATCACGAAATTTTCACACAATCACGTAATCATATCATAAAACCCAAAATAATTATAAAACAATTATTTCTATCTCGGATTTGTGGTCACAATACCACTATTCCGATTAGGCCCTAATTCGGGTTGTCACATTTTCCCTTGCTCGAACCAAGCTTCTTGGGCTCCTTGTCTGCTCCATCGTTCCCTTCGATGACAGACTTGCTCCTCTTTGCCCTCTTGGCTTCGACTTTTCCTTTGCTCGAACCAAGCTTCTTGGGCTCCGTATCTGCTCCATCTTTCCCATGGATGACAGACTTCCTCGGACACCTCCGCAATCTATGCGGACCATGACATAAGAAGCACTCGACTGGCTTCTTCTCGTTTTCGGCCTCCTTGGCTTCGACTCCCCTTGCGCTCGAACCAAGTCCCAAGGCCTTATCCACCGGCTTCTTCCTAAGCGCGGATTTCATCGGACATTTCTTTAACATGTGTGGACCGTCGCAGAGAAAGCATTTCAGCTTGTCCCTTTTCCTCTTGGGTTTCTTCTTCCCAACTCGTGGTTTCCCATTACCACAATTGTCGCCGTTGCCTTTGCCATACTCATCCGTATCTTCCTTGTGATTCCCTTCACATACGCCCCTTTCCTCGGACTTGGAAGATCCAAGCTTGTCTTTCCCTAGACCAAGCTTAACCACGGATACCGCTACCGTCATGGCTTCCGACAGCTTTTGGACACCTCTTTGTTCCACCTCCTGTCTGACCCACGGCTTCAATCCCTCTTGAAAAGCAAGCATTGCTTCTCTCTCGGTCACATCTGAAACTTGGAGCATGAGTTCCTTGAACTCACGAACATACTCCCCACTCGTGTCCCTGCCATGCGTTATCCCTTGCAACTTTGCCAGAGCTTCTTCCTCGGCAAACTCAGGGTAAAACTGTCCCTTCAACTCACATTGGAACTCTTGCCATGTTCCAATCTCACCTTGCCTTTTATCTGTGGTTGTAATGGCCTAAATTCAAGGTTATCGGAATAGTGGTTTCGTAACCACAAATCCGATTTAAAGAGAAATTTATTTTAATATTTTTGCATGAAAATTTATATGATAGGAAAGTCGTATGAAAATATTGATAGAAAAATTTTATCGATTTAATGGTTAGTTAGAAAAAGAAATTATTGAAGAAATTAGGTGAAAATAAGTTATCGAGACCTTTATCTCGTAAAAACCGAGTCAAAAATAATTTTATAAATATTTATGAAATATTATTAATGTGGTATTAAAATTTCGTTAGGAAATTTTAATGTTTGGGTAGTCAATTAAATGAAAAGGACTAAATTGTAATAGGTGTAAAAGTTGCTAGAGTGATTAAATCGCTTAAGAGTCTAATGAGAAAGGATTTAAAAGGCAATTAGACCCAAAAGTTATTTGGGCTGGACGGCAAGGGTATGAAATCAGCAGAAAAATTGATAAATTAAGGGTAAAATTGGAATATTGCAAAATTAACTAAATAAAACTAGGACTAAATAGGAAATATCTAGATTTCTCTTCATTTCTCTTCAATTCCAGCAGCTAAAAATGCCATACGAGGGTTCTCTAAGCTGGTATTTCATAATTTTTGCACCAAGTGAGTTAATCCTTGCCTTTTTCTTGTAATTTTTGTGTTTCTAAGACTTTTACAACTAGGTCCTACTATTAAATTCATTAGTTTTTGATTTCATAAATGAAATTGAAAATCACCATGGTTGAGTTCTGTAAGTTTATGATGAAATAGAATGAAATTAAAGCTTTAATTTGTTTATGAGATGATTTTATTAGGCAATTTCAATCGAAATTGATTTTTAGGACCTAATTGTGAAAATGTTTGGAATTAAAGTCTATTGCTGAAATTCTGATTCCTAAAGGTTGTAAACTAGTTTAAGGTGATAGAATAAAATGTTAATTGAGAAAATCAGCTCAATTGAGAGGCTAATTAAGTAGGAACGAAATTATCATTTATTAAAAGCTTAGGGGAAAAATGGTAATAAACAGCTTGCACTAAAACAGTTTGGACAGCAGCAGTAGACTAACTTTGAAAAATCACCAAAAATTGTAGGAATCAAATTAGAAGATGAACAAAATATGGAATTAAAGCTTATTGAGTCTAGTTTCTAATAGAAGAAATATTGTAAGCAATGGATTTTTAAATTTTGAGATATAATGAATTTTGTGAGATAAGGTCAAAATGAATTCGGGCTCCCCTGTTCTGACTTTGAAAAATAATAAAAAAAATAAGAAAAATAATTATGGGTTTAAATTTATATGTATAGAATCCTGAGTGAGTCTAGTTTTAATAGAAAAAACTAGAATATCATTTGAATTCTGTACAAGGAGATAATTAATTTTTAGTGAAGAAGAGTCAGAACTGCTGACAGCAAAATAGGGGTGATTTTAAAGAATAAACTCATCGATTAGCTAGACCAAAAATTCTGAAAATTTTATAGTAAGAATATATATGAGTTCGTTTCAGGGAAAATTAACGGATCTTAATTTGGAGTTCCGTAGCTCAAGTTATAAATAATTTAGTGACTATGACTCAAGTAGATAGCTTTGAATGAACTATAAATAATAGTTGAATTATAGAGAATGTTGCATATGAACATGAAATGTATTAAATTGATAATTAAATTTATTTATTTAGATCCGTAAGATTCAAATACGAAGCTAGATCGAGGAAAGGAAAAAGTTCAGGATTAGTAGATTTTTATTGTTTACAAACAAGTATCAAGGTAAGTTCATGTAACTTGAATTATATTCTTAAATACTTAAATGTATGTTATTGACGTGAATATGATTTGAATGTTCATTGTATGAAAATTGATGAAACATTAATATATTTGATATAAAGGGAAGAAATCCGGTTGAATGAAAGGAAAATTCGATGGATCTCTGAAAAGGAATTGACGGAAAAAGGATCTAGCCTGGACGGGTGATCCTATCTCGATATAGCCCTCCGAAGAATATGTGGAAAATGGATTTAGCCTTGACGGGTAATCCTAATTAGGGTCTCAATTTAGCTCGACTGTAATTCAGATCCAAGCTCATTAGAGTAATTGTCGTTGCAGGATTTAGCCTCGACTGGTAATCCCGACAATACTCTATGAGTTTATATTGTGTGGATTTAGCCTAGATCGTAAATCCCGCCGCAAGGTTGAGGTTCATGAGAGTGCTCTCTGAAATGGAAATGTGTGCACATGAATATGAATTAACGGACTCTGAAAATGTACACTAAAAGTGTACCTCTAAAAAATACATCGAAATTCCGAGTAATTCAACTGGATAAATATGGAAAAATAACAAGGGAATGGAAATCATAGTAATGACGAGCTCATCAATCATGATATATATTATTGATACATAGAAATTATTGTACTAACTTGAATGTTGAGTTTGTACATGTTAGGGTAATAATGCATTGAATGGATATATGTAATGTTTATTGTATTATACTGAAAATATTAGGTAAGTGTAATTTTATTACATGAGCTTACTAAGCACAAAGTGCTTACCCTGCTTCTTTTCTCCTGTTTTGTAGTGTTAAGAGCTCTGAGGTCGGATTTGGCCTGAGACACATCACACTATCAACCTCGGGATTTCGTAAATAAAGGAACTTATTTTGGGAATCAATGGCATGTATAAGCTAACAAAGTAAATGTTAACGTGAAATGAATGTAAAGTTAGCCATTAGTATGGTTAACAAACCTCGGTTATAGATATGTGATGACGTTATCTTATATAAATGCATGAATCTATCATGAAAATATGTTAAATTGATTTGATTGATGTGGATTGGTCTCGATTTAATATTACAGGAAGTTTAGATATTTATAAAAGGGCTATATTGAATAAAAAGAAAAAATTAATTCAGAACTCCAGAATGCCTCGCACCCTATTAGGCAATGAATACTGGTAGGGGTATTACATTTATTGGTAACAGAGCTACGCTTTAGTCGGTTCTAGGACCAATGTAGCAAACACGGATTAGCTATACATGCCATTTAAATTATTATTGATAGTGTGATATCTCCCACCATTTAAATGTGTTTTTTTATAGTAAATGTCTACCGACCGAGCTCAACTGAGGAAGCCGAGTCATGCTCGCCCAGAATCGGGCACAAAGGGAAGTCAAGTAACTAGTAGGACAAGGCCCGTGATTCGAGGCCAAGGGGAGGAGGCAAAGCGAGCCTTCTTTCAAGTGATGAATGAATGGTTTAGTCAATATTTAAGAACTAACCTCAGAGTGCAATAAGCTCAAGCTCCCTTCTTGCTCCTCCACCGGCTCCCGAGATCCCACAGGCATGTGCATCGAATCTGGCGAAAAGGGAAAGCTCCTGTAGATAAAACCAAAATATGGGGTCAAGAATTTGAAAAGAGTTGATGATGATTCCAACGGGCTGAATTCTCGGTTAGAAAACACTACTCGGGTTCTGGAGGAATTATCTTGTACACTAGACGAATGTCCTAAATGTGCCATCTCATCGCTAAAAGACACAAACTTACCATTGGTGGAATACTAAAGCTTTCAGCTTGTTCCAAAGAAGAAATTACATGGGAATTCTTTCAGCATCGAGTTCGAAAAAATATATCACCCAGAGGTTCCTTGACCGTAAAAGAAAAGAATTTCTTGAGCTGAAACAGGGCAATAGATCAGTATCTGAATATGAAAGAGAATTTGTTCGATTGAGTAAATATGCTCGAGAATGGGTACAAAAAAAGTTGAAATGTGCAAACGATTCAAAGAAGGGTTGAATGAAGACATTGTTATCGATTGGAATTCTTGAAATTCGAGAGTTTGCTACATTGGCAGAGAGAGCTTATAAAGCAGAAGAATTGAGCAAAGAAAAGAAACAGGCTGAAAGGGAAGCTCTAATTTTTAGTAAAAGACCGATTGAAAATCCCGCTTTTTGCTTCAAAGAAATTGAAGAAATATCAGGATCGTTCTACTTCAGCCATTGGGTATTCGGGCAAAGAGCGAGGTTCTCAACGCACTAATCCAAGGCCTTCTACTCCATCGTGACCGTTGTTGGCAAGGTGTCGAACTCCTAAATCGAGATGCAAGATCAGAATAAAGCTCATTTTGGTGAATGCCGATTTAAGAGTGGGGCTTGTTACCGATGTGGTTCTTTTGACCATTTCCTCGTAGATTGTCCAGTAAAGGGTTGAAAAAGAAGTCGAACAGATATTGAAGCCGAGTAATCCAGCTTTTGAGGGTAGACCACCTCGACCATCCCAGAATGTCACAGTAGTCGAGGAGCTACAAAAGATACCGCAGTAGGCTCGAGGTACGAGCACTGCTAGGACATATGCCATTCGTGCTGGAGAAGATACCTCAGCACCCGATGTTATTATCGGTACATTTTCTTTACTTGACACCGATATTATCGCATTGATTGATCCGGCTCTACGCATTCATATATATGTGTTAAACTTGCAATTGTTAAAAATTTATCGTTGAACCTCATCAATTTGTGGTTAAAGTCTCGAACCCCCGGCTGGTCCGTGTTAGTGGATAAAATTTGTAAAAATTATCCACCGATGGTAAGAGGTTATTGTTTCTACTGATTTGATGTTATTGCCATTTGATGAATTTGACGTGATATTGGGTATGGATTGGTTAACTCAAAGATGATGCAAGAGTAAATCGTAGACATAAATATATTATGTTAAAATGTCGAATGGTGAGTTGCTTTGGTTAAATCTAATCGCATGTAGGGGTAACTGATGTGATTTGTGAATGGCAAACACAGAGGTATGTTAAAAAAGGGTATGATGCTTACTTTGGCTTATGTACTTGACACCAAAGTATCTCGAGTCAAAAATACAAAGTAGCCCAGTGGTATGTGAATTTTTCCGATGTGTTTTCAGAGGAATTACCAGGATTGCCACGTAAAGAGAAGTGGAATTTTCTATAGATTTGATTCCGGAACTACTCCGATCTCCATAGCTCCGATCATATGGCTCCTGCTGCATTAAAGGAGTTAAAGACACAGCTACAAGAACTTGTTGGTGTGGGTTTTATCCGACCGAGTCATTCGCCTGGGTGCTTGCTCTGGCCTGTTTGTGAAAAAGAAAGACGGGTCTTTGAGATTGTGTATCGACTCACCGACACTTAATAAAGTAACTATAAAGAATAAGTACCGCTACCTGCAGATCGATGATTTATTTGATCACCAAAGGTGCTACCAGAGTTTTCAAAAATTGATCTTCGATCGGTTATTATCGCCTACGAGTAAAGGAGTCGATGTGCCAAAAATAGCTTTTAGAACCTGTATCGGCATTATGAGTTTCTAGTTATGCCGCTTGGGCTAACTAATGCACTCGCGCAGATTCATGGATTTGATGAACCGGATATTCAGATCGCATTTAGACAGATTTGTAGTAGTATTCATTGATGATATTTTGGTTTATTCTCTGGATGAAGAAGAACATACAAAACATTTGAAAACTGTGTTACAAATTCTGCGAGAGAAGCAATTGTACGCTAAATTCAGTAAATGTGAATTTTGGCTTCGAGAAGTGGGTTTTCTAGGACATATTGTATCTACCGAAGGCATCAGGGTAGATCCGAGTAAAATCTCAGCTATTGTCAATTGGAGTCCACCGAAGAATGTATCTAAAGTTAGAAGTTTCTTGGGTTTAGCTGGTTATTATCAAGATTTGTACAGGATTCTCTATGATAGCTTCTCCAATGACTCGATTATTGCGTAAAGATGTAAAGTTCGAAAGTTGATCGATGAATGTCAACAAAGTTTCAACCGATTGAAAGACCTATTAACGAAAGCACTCGTATTAGTGCAAATTTGAACCGTAAGGAATTTGTTATTTACAAAGTGATGCCTCATTAAATGGTTTAGGTTGTGTCTTGATGCAAGAAGGTAAAGTAATAGCCTATGCTTCAAGACAACTTAAACCACATGAAAGAAATTACCCAAAGACATGATCTTGAATTAGTCGCTATTGTATTTATACTCAAGATATATGTATTATTTGTACTATGGTGAGAAATGTCATATTTATACTAATCATAAAAGCTTGAAATATTTGATGACACGTAAAGATTTGAATTTGAGACAACAGCAGTGGCTTGAATCGATAAAGGATTATGATTTGATTATTGATTACCATCCGGTAAGGCTAATGTTGTAGCCGATGCTTTGAGCCGAAATAAAATCTCTCGCTTGCTTTACGAGCTATGAATACCCGGTTATCATTGACTGATGATGGTTCAATCTTAGCTGAATTGAGAGCTAAACCGACATTTTTACAGCAAATATGTGAAGCTCGTAAGAATGATGAGAAGTTACAAGTTAAACGGCACGCAGGTGAGTTAAGTAATGATCCCGAATTTCGTGTTGGTTCGATGGTTGTTTATTATTCAAAGGTAGGTATGTGTACTCGTAATTCGTGAGCTCATACGTAAGATTCTACGCGAGGCTCACAGCGCATTTATGTCCAGACATCCGGGAGTAATAAAATGTATAATGATTCAAAAAGATGTACCGTGGTCGGAATGAAACGTGATATCTCCGAGTTTGTATCAAGGTGTTTAATATGTCGCAAGTTAAAGTCGAGCATCAGTACCTTCTGTGGTTACTTCAACCAATTACTATACCGGAATGGAAATGGGAAAGAATCACTATGGATTTTGTATCGGCTACCTTTGTCTCCGAGGAAAAAGATGCTATTTGGGTGATTGTTGATCGATTGACAAAGTCACGACTTTATTCCTAAGACGTATGGATTATTCTTTAGATAAACTAGCTGAATCAGTATATATCCGAGATTGTTAGGTTACATGGAGTAATTGCTCTCTATTATATCGATAGAGATCCCCGATTTACGCCTCGCTTCGGGACAAATTGCAAGAAGCCTTGGGTACTCAATTGTATTTCAAAGATCGCATTTCATCCTCGCATGCATGGTCATCTGAAGTGTAATTCAAGTATTGGAAGATATGCTCCATGTTGTATACTAGAATTTGAAGGCAATTGGGAGAGATATCTACCTTTGATTGAATTTGCTTTACACAATGCTTATCACCCAAGATTAAAATGGCTCCGTATGAAGCTTTGTATGGGAGAAAATGTAGAACACCGTTATATTGGACAGAGTCAAATGAAAGGAAGATACATCGGGTTGATTTGATCCGGAAATGTAAGAAAAAGTAAAGGTTATTCGGGATAGTCTAAAAGTAGCCTTCCGATCACAAAAATCATATGTCGACCTTTAAACGAAAAGAGATTGAATTTCAAGTTGGTGACAAGGTATTCTCGAAAGTGTCTCCTTGGAAGAAAGTTCTCCGATTCGGTTGAAAGGGTAAATTGAGTCCAAGATTTATCGGGCCATATGAAATCATAGAAAGAATTGGACCGGCCGCTTATCGATTGGCATTACCAATTTAACTTGATAGAATCCATAATGTTTTTCATGTATCTATGTTACGACGATATCGATCGATCCTTCACATGTTATTTCTCCGATGTATGGAGATTCAACCAGATATGACTTACAAGTGAAGAACCGGTTAAGATATTGGCACGGGAGACAAAAGAGCTAAGAAATAAAAAGATAAATTTGGTGAAAGTATTGTGGCAAAAGCACGGGATTGAGGAAGCGACATGGGAACCGGAGGAGACAATGAGGAAACAATACCCAAACCTCTTTACTGGTAAGATTTTGAGGACTAACATCCTTAAAGGGGGAGAGTTGTAATGGCCTAAATTCAAGGTTATCTAATAGTGATTTCAGAACCACAAATTCGATTTAAAGAGAAATTTATTTTAATATTTTTGCATGAAAATTTATATGATAGGAAAGTCGTATGAAAATATTGATAGAAAAATTTTATCGATTTAGTGGTTAGTTAGAAAAAGAAATTATTGAAGAAATTAGGTGAAAATAAGTTATCGAGACCTTTATCTCAGAAAACCGAGTCAAAAATAATTTTATAAATATTTATGAAATGTTATTATGTGGTATTAAAATTTCGTTAGGAAATTTTAATGTTTGGGTAGTCAATTAAATGAAAAGGACTAAATTGTAATAGGTGTAAAAGTTGCTAGAGTGATTAAATAGCTTAAGAGTCTAATGAGAAAGGATTTAAAAGGCAATTAGACCCAAAAGTTATTTGGGCTGGACGGCAAGGGTATGAAATCAGCAGAAAATTGATAAATTAAGGGTAAAATTGGAATATTGCAAAAGTAACTAAATAAAACTAGGACTAAATAGGAAATATCTAGATTTATCTTCATTTCTCTTCAATTCCAGCAGCTAAAAACGCCATACGAGGGTTCTCTAAGCTGGTATTTCATAATTTTTGCACCAAGTGAGTTAATCCTTGCCTTTTTCTTGTAATTTTTGTGTTTCTAAGACTTTTACAACTAGGTCCTACTATTAAATTCATTAGTTTTGATTTCATAAATGAAATTGAAAATCACCATGGTTGAGTGCTGTAATTTTATGATGAAATAAAATGAAATTAAAGCTTTAATTTGTTTATGAGATGATTTTATTAGGCAATTTCAATAGAAATTGATTTTTAGGACCTAATTGTGAAAATGTTTGGAATTAAAGTCTATTGCTGAAATTCTGATTCCTAAAGGTTGTAAACTAGTTTAAGGTGATAGAATAAATTGTTAATTGAGAAAAATCAGGTCAATTGAGAGGCTAATTGAGTAGGGACGAAATTATCATTTATTAAAAGCTTAGGGGAAAATGATAATAAAACAGCTTGCACTAAAACAGTTTGGACAGCAGCAGTAGACTAACTTGAAAAATCACCAAAAATTTTAGGAATCAAATTACAAGATGAACAAAATATGGAATTAAAGCTTATTGAGTCTAGTTTCTCATAGAAGAAATATTGTAAGCAATGGATTCGTAAATTTTGAGATATAATGAATTTTGTGAGATAAGGTCAAAATGAATTCGGGCCCCTGTTCTGACTTTGAAAAATAATAAAAACTAAGAAAAATAATTATGGGTTTAAATTTATATGTATAGAATCCTGAGTGAGTCTAGTTTTAATAGAAAAACTAGAATATCATTTGAATTCTGTACAAGGAGATAATTAATTTTTAGTGAAGAAGAGTCAGAACTGTCAGACAGCAAAACAGGGGTGAATTTAAAGAATAAACTGTACTGATTGGCTAAACCAAAAATTCTGAAAATTTTATGGTAAGAAGAAATATGAGTCTAGTTTTAGGAAAATTAACGGATCTTAATTTGGAGTTCCGTAGCTCAAGCTATAAATAATTTAGTGACTATGACTCAAGTAGATAGCTTTGAATGAACTATAAATAATAGTTGAATTATAGAGAATGTTGCATATGAACATGAAATGTATTAAATTGATAACTAAATTTATTTATTTAGATCCAGAAGATTCAAATGCGAAGCTAGATCGAGGAAAGGAAAAAGTTCAGGATTAGTAGATTTTTATTGTTTACAAACAAGTATCAAGGTAAGTTCATGTAACTTGAATTATATTCTTAAATACTTAAATGTATGTTATTGATGTGAATATGATTTGAATGTTCATTGTATGAAAATTGATGAAACATTAATATATTTGATATAAAGGGAAGAAATCCTGGTTGAATGAAAGGAAAATTTGATGGATCTCTCAAAAGGAATTGACGGTAAAAGGATCTAGCTCTGGACGGTGATCCTATCCCGATATAGCCCTCTCAAGAATATGTGGAAAATGGATTTAGCCTTGACGAGTAATCCTAATTAGGGTTCAATTTAGCTTGACCGTAATTCAGATCCAAGCTCATTAGAGTAATTGTCGTTGCAGGGATTTAGCTCGGACTGTAATCCCGCCGCAAGGTTGAGGTTCGTGGGAGTGTGCTCTCAAATGGAAATGTGTGCACATGAATATGAATTGACGGACTAAAATGTACACTAAAAGTGTATCTGAAAAATCCATCAAATTCCGAGTAATTCAACCGATAAATATGGAAAATAACAAGGGAATGGAAATCATAGTAATGACGAGCTCATCAATCATGATATATATTATTGATACATAGAAATTATTGTACTAACTTGAATGTTGAGTTTGTACATGTTAGGGGTAATAATGCATTGAATGGATATATGTAATGTTTATTGTATTGTACTGAAAATATTAGGTAAGTGTAATTCTTGTTACATGAGCTTACTAAGCACAAAGTGCTTACCCCGCTTCCTTTTCTCCCGCTTTTGTAGTGTTAAGAGCTCTGAGGTCGGATTTGGCCTGAGACACATCACACTATCAACTCTGGATTTCGGTAAATAAAGGAACTTTATTTTGGGAATCAATGGCATGTATAAGCTAACAAAGTAATGTTAACGTGAAATGAATGTAAAGTTAGCCATTAGTATGGTTAACAAACTCGGTTATAGATATGTGATGACGTTATCTTATATAAATGCATGAATCTATCATGAAAATATGTTAAATTGATTTGATTGATGTGGATTGGTCTCGATTTAATATTACAGTGGAAGTTTAGATATTTATAAAAGGGCTATATTGAATAAAAAGAAAAAATTTAATTCAGAACTCCAGAATGCCTCACACCCTATTCGGCAATGAATACGGGTAGGGTATTACAGCTGGTCCTACTCGCCACCATAAAAGCTTAATATCACCACGATGCCTTGGCACGAAAGTAGTTTTCCATCCTCCACAAGAAATTGTCCACATCGCATGCGCACCTTGTCCCCACAAACTCTTTCGGCCGGACATACTCGCATCGAAAGTGTCGTGACTTGACACTCCTTCTCCCACCGCCGCTGACACAAGGCCGCCTCCTCCTCGAGCTCCTCTATTCTTGTGCTTAAAGCCGTTGTCGTGGGCCATTGTTTCTTCCTCAAAGCCCTCAACATGGCCTCAAGAGCATCATTCCTGCTCCGGCGCTTTATCTTTATGTGAATCAACCAACTCGCTTACCACATCCATGGCCGAATCAAGAGACATCTTTACATAGTCTCTCGACTGCTCCTTCCAGCTTGTCTATGTGACCTCAAACCCATCGAGTGCCTCCTTTACGCCCTCCATGGATCCTCGAGTTTACCCACACGCTCCTCTACCGCCGACAGAGATCTTCCCTTAAACCTTTTCTTGCCCATCTTTGTTCGAACTCTTCTTTCGACATCCCAACAAAGGTTTCAACCAACAAATTTCGAATACCACTTGTCACGGGGCTAGACCTTTCGCCTCGCAATCAGGCGGGCTTAGGTGATTTGCTCGCCCAAACCCACCGAAAGTTAGCCTTTACTCGAATGAGGATTCCTTAAGAACTCCTCCAAGGCACCAATTGAACAATGGAAGACTTCTTATGCCAAAAGAAGCTTATAAAGAACAATAGAAAGGGACGCCGCAAAGTGTTTGAGTAAATGCTCTCTATTCTCTTATTCACAAAGAATAATGAAACAATGAATGGAGTGAGTACAAATGAGGGGAGGCTCACTATTTATACTTGAGCTCCCCAAACCGATTTTGACAAGATACATTTACATCGACGGACGAGATTAACCATATCCCATGATTTATGGATTTTACAAGATATTGCCATATCAAATCCTATCTAATCTTACAAGATATGATTCCCTCTATCTTTAAGATTAGTTACCATAGTTGCCTAAGTTGCCATATCTTCACCATCGCCAACCAGCTTCAACTGACAAAGCTTCTCCAATAGTTCCTTAAATCGGGCCACTCGTGGGCCAAATGATCCCATCTAAGCAATAGACCTCCATCGGATGCATTTGTTCGATGGTCACGGCTTTGAACTCGCCCGTGACACTTACACCAAGTCCCGCGCTTGGGGACCCTGTGGTCGGGACGCAAAAGAATGAGGGGGATCGGAAGGGCGATGGAGGGAGGGACGAATCGGGCGGCAAAGGGCTGAATCTCGTGAGATCGTGGCAAGCAAGCGCCACTCGCCACTTACAATACCTCGTCGCGTATTTAAGTCGCCTCGCAAAGGATTCTACCCGCCGCAGCCGCCGCACCTAAGACACGTGCCCTCGGGGCCAAAGGCCCCCCATCGCTGGTCGAAAAATCCGCGAAGGGTGCGTATGTCGCTTCTAGCCCTGGATTCTCGACTTCAGAGGCGTTTCACCATAATCCAAAACAGATCAGAAAGCGCCACTAGCTTTTCAACCAAGCGCGATGACCAATTGTGTGAATCAACGGCTCCTCTCGCATTCAGGTTGAATTACTATCGCGACGCCGCCATCAAGAGGGTAAAACTAACTGTCTCTCACGACGGCCTAAACCCCACCACGCTCCCTATTGGTGGGTGAACAATCCAACACTTGGTGAATTTCGCTTCACAATGATAGGAAGAGCCGACATCGAAGGATCAAAAGCAACGCCGTTATGAACGCCATCGCCACAAGCCGCTTATCCCCGTGGTAACTTTTCCGACACCTCTCGCTTCAAATTTCAAGATCTAAAGGATCGATAGGCCACGCTTTCACGTCAGATTCAGATCGGAAATCGTAATCAAACGAGCTTTTACCCTTTGTTCCACACGAGATTTTGCTCGTTGAGCTCATCTTAGACACTCGCGTTATCTTTTAACAGATGTGCCACCCCACCAAACTCCCCACCGACAATGTCTTCCGCTCGATCGGACGGGCCTAAGCCGACCTTGGGTCCAAAAAAGGGGCCGTGCCCCGCCTCCGATTCACTAATAAGTCAAATAACGTTAAAAGTAGTGGTATTTCAATTTCGCCGAGAGCTCCCACTTATCCTACACCTCTCAAGTCATTTCACAAAGTCTGACTAGAGTCAAGCTCAACAGGTCTTCTTTCCCACGATTCTCGCCAAGCCCGCCTCTTGGTCGTGGTTTCACTGGATAGTAGACAGTGATGTGGGAATCTCGTTAATCCATTCATGCGCGGCTACTAATTAGATGACGAGGCATTTGGCTACCTTAAGAGAGTCATAGTTACTCCCGCCGCTTACCCGCGCTTGGTTGAATTTCTTCACTTTGACATTCGTGAGCATCGCGTAAATCACATTGCGTGAGCATCCGCAGCAGGACCATCGCAATGCTTTGTTTTAATTAAACAATGGATTTCTTGTCCGCATTCGGGCTCGAAGTCGATCGTTCGTCGCCGGGAAGGCCCCGAGGAGCCGCTCTCAGCCGCCCTCGCCGCAAGACGCGGCGACCCGCCCGCCGCAGGCGAATAGCTTGAGCAAGGCACCGGCAGCCGACGGTTCGGATCGGGACCCCGTGCTCAGCCTCGCACTCCAATCCTTTTCCCGAGGTTACGATCCATTTTGCCGACTTCCTTGCCTACATTGTTCCATTGACCGCAGGTCGTTTCACCTTGAGACGATGCGTTATGAGTACGACCGGGCGCGACGGCACTCCCTCCTCGGATTTTCAAGGGGCCACCGGCGCGACAGACACCACGCGACGGCGGCATTTTTCTTCCGGCCACTGACCCTACTCCGACCGAGCTGCTTCTGTGGTGGGCAGCCGTTAAACGTAAAAGATAACTCTTCCCGAGGCCCCCGCCGACGCCTCCGGACTTCTAACGTTGTTGCCACCGCCGCCGGCCCTGGCTCGTGAATTTTAACCCGATTTCCTTTTCGGCTCGCTACCGACGCGCTTATCGGACGCGCTTCCCCGCCTCTTAGGATCGACTAACCCATGTGCAAGTGCCGCTCACATGGAACCTTTCCTCTTCGCCTTCAAAGTTCTCATTTGAATATTTGCTACTACCACCAAGATCTCGCACCGACGGCCACTCCTCCGGCTCGCGCTGGTTTTTGCGGCGATCGCCGCGCCTCCTACTCATCGGGGCTTGCCCCTTGCCCCCGACGGGTATAGGTCGCGCGCTTAAGCGCCATCCATTTTCGGGGCTAGTTGATTCGGCAGTGAGTTGTTACACACTCCTTAGCGGATTTCGACTTCCATGACCACCGCCCCACTGCCTTAATCGACCAACACCCTTTGTGGGTTCTAGGTTAGCGCGCATTGGGCACCGTGAATCTGCTTCCGGCTCATCCCGCACGCCGCTTTGCTTACCAAAATGGCCCACTTGGAGCTCGATCTGTGGCGCTGCTCAACGGCAGCCGCGCACTGGCCCTACCTATTTAAAGTTTGAGAATAGGTCGAGGGCGTTGCGCCCGATGCCTCTAATCATTGGCTTTACCCGATAGAACTCGCTAAGGGCTCCAGCCTATCCCGAGGGAAACTTCTGAGGGAACCAGCCTACTAGTGTCACGGGGCTAGACCTTTCGCCTCAGAATCAGGCGTGCCTTAGGTGATTTGCTCGTCCAAAACCGCCTAAGTCACCTTTTACTCGAATGAGGATTCCTTAAGAACTCCTCCAAGGCACCAATTGAACAATGGAAGACTTCTTATGCCAAAAGAAGCTTATAAAGAACAAATGTAAAGGGACGCTGCAAAGTGTTTGAGTAAATGCTCTCTATTCTCTTATTCACAAAGAATAATGAAACAATGAATGGAGTGAGTACAAATGAGGGGAGGCTCTCTATTTATACTTGAGCTCCTCAAAACCGATTTTGACAAGATACATTTACATCGATTTTGATTTAGATTAACCATATCCCATGATTTAATGGATTTTACAAGATATTGCCATATCAAATCCTATCTAATCTTACAAGATATGATTCCTCTATCTTTAAGATTAGTTACCATAGTTGCCCTGTTGCCATATCTTCGCCATTGGGCCAACCAGTTTCAATTTGATAGGCTTCTCCAACAGTTCCTTGAATCGACACCGTGGGCCAAATGATCCCCATCTAAGCAATAGACCTCCATCTGATGCATTTGGTTCGATGGTCACGGCTTTGAACTCGCCCGTGACACTAGACGGCTCGATTAGTCTTTCGCCCTATACCCAAGTCGATTTAACGATTTGCACGCCAAGATCGCCGCGGGCCTCCACCGAGTTTCCTCGCTTCGCCCCGCCGTGCATAGTTCACCATCTTTCGGTCCCGAGAGGCATGCTCACCAACCCTTCTCGTAAGATCAAGGTCGGCCTACGCAGGCACCCGCGAGGGATCCCGCCAATCGCCTTCCTTGCGCCTTATGGGTTTTCTAGCCCGCTGACTCGCATACATGTCGACTTTTGGTCCGTGGTTTCAAGACGAATGAATGGGGAGCCCGCAGCCGACGCCCAAGCACGCAGTGCCAAGCACGCCGAGACGCCGCGCGGCCGATCCACAATCGAGGCGACGACGCCTCCACAGCGCGTATCAAAGGCCCGCCTTGGGCCGCCGCCCACGACGACCGCTTGGTTCACGCCCGAAGCCGACGGCGGATCGGCTCTCGCCGCTCCACATCCGACCAGGCGCATCGCCGCCCCATCCGCTTCCTCCCGACAATTTCAAGCACTTTGACTCTCTTTTCAAAGTCCTTTTCATCTTTCCTCGCAGATTTGTTTGCTATCGCCTCTCGCCCATATTTAGCCTTTGACGGAATTTACCGCCCGATTAGGGTCGCATTCCCAAACAACCCGACTTTTTAGATGCGCTACTCGTGGTGCGACAGTGGTCCGGCACGACGGGGCTCTCACCTCTCTCCGCGCTCTTTTTGTGGGACTTGGGCCCGGGTCCGCCACGAGGACGCTTTCTCCGCACTACACCCGGATACCGGTGGCGCCCGATTCTCAAGCCGGCTTTTTTCCTGCTCACTCGCCGTTACTAAGGGAGTCCCGTAAGTTTTTTTCCTCCACTTATTGATATGCTTAAACTCACGGTAATCCCGCCGACTGGGTCGCGATGCAGCACCGCCCTTGTAATGCCGAAGTGGTTCAAGCGGTCTCGATCGATTTAACACGCACGACTCTAAACGAGGTTGCTTACAAAGATTACCACCGATCGTCGCGACGGTTATGTCGCCGAGGACTCGAATTTAGGCCAACCGCTAGCCAGGGGCGCACGTGAGGCCAATTTCGCCGCGTCCAACCGAGTCCCGAGGATAGGGGTTGATGGGGGCGACGGCGCGTGATACCTGTGCAGACGCGCCCTCGCCTAATGGCTTGGGGCGCAACTTGCGCTCAAAGACTCGATGGTTCACGGATTTCGTAATTCACACCAAGCATCGTGATTTTGCTACATTCTTCATCATCGCGAGAGCCGAGATATCCGCTGTCGTCGAGTCGTTTCTATATATTTTGGCGACAAAAGAACAACATCACTAAAGCATCGACACCGCCGCACGACGTGCGACAATAGTAGACGTGTCCCTTTTTCGCTTCATTCCTTGGCGCGATTCGCGCCGGGGCTTGTTCGCTTTGCATCAAAAAGTTGATCCTAACGCCTCACCCCACCCGATGGGCAAAGGGACGATAAGATCGGCCGCCCGACACGCGGGTGGCGAGAGGCGACGATGCACCCGCACCACCTCCGATGTTGTTTACAACGCGCTTCACGGGTCGCTCGCCAGGCGTGTTTCGATAATAATCCTTCCGCAGTTCCCCATGGAAACCTTTGTTACGACTTCTCCTTCCTCTAAATGATAAGGTTCGTGGACTTCTCGCGACGTCGGCGGCAGCGAACCATCCACGCCGCCGCGATCCGAACACTTTACGTGACCATTCAATCGGTAGGAGCGACGGTGGTGTGTACAAAGGGCGTGGACGTAATCAACGCGAAATGATGACTCGCGCTACTAGGAATTCCTCGTTGAAGACCAACAATTGCAATGATCTATCCCCATCACGATGAAATTTCAAAGATTACCCGGCCCGCTTGGCCAAGGCTATAGACTCGCTGAATACATCGCAGAAGCGCAAGGCATGCCCGTAACATCTAAGGGCATCACGCACTGCTATTGCCTCAAACTTCCTTGGCCTAAAAGGCCATAGTCCTCTAAGAGCTAGCCACTGAGGATCACCTCCGTAGCTAGTTAGCAGCCGAGGTCTCGTTCTCAATGCACTAACTGCATAAATCGCTCCACCAACTAAGAACGCCATGCACCACCACCCATAGAGTCAAGAAAGAGCTCTCACCACAATCCTTACTATGTCCGACTCGTAAGTTTCCCGTGTTGAGTCAAATTAAGCCGCAGCTCCACTCCCGGTGGTGCCCTTCCACAATTCCTTTAAGTTTCAGCCTTGTGACCATACTCCCAAACCCAAAGACTTTGATTTTATAAGGTGCCATGAGTCCTAAAAGCAACATCCGCCGATCTCTCTGGTCGGTATCATTTATGGTTGAGACTAGGACGGATTCGATCGTTTCGAACCCCCAAATTTCGTTCTTGATTAATGAAAACATCTTGGCAAATGCTTTGCAGCTTGTTCGCCTTTCATAAATCCAAGAATTT
>JAOWAC010000044.1:0-100057 GCA_025698475.1 Gossypium anomalum
GAATGGTTTGGGTTGTGTTTTGATCCAAGAGGGAAAAGTGATAGCTTATGCTTCCAAACAATTTGAAGCCACATGAAATAATTATCCTGGTGCACGATTTAGAGTTAATTTTGCTATTGTTTTGCATTGAATATTTACGCGACATCATTTATATGGTGAAAAGTGCCATATCTTTACAGCATCACAAGAACTTGAAATATATAATGACTTTCAGAAGAATTTAAATTTATACAACGAAGATGGCTCGAGCTGTTAAAGGACTATGAGTTAGTGATTGATTATTATCCGAAAGCAAATGCATGCTTGATGTTTGAGTAAGAAATATTTATTTGCTTAGTGAGCATTAGATACACAATGAAGCTTGACTGATGATGGTTCAATTTTAGCTGAGTTAAAAGCTAAACCGTTATTTCTTCAACAAATTTATGAAGCTCGAAATATGATAATGTATTATAAGTTAAAAGAATGCAATGCGAGTCGACTTTAGTGATTCGGAACTATCATCAATCAGATTCGATCATTATTTAATGTTCAAGAGGTAGAATTTGTGTACCAAAGAATTCCAAGTTTATTCGAGAAAATTCTACACGGCTAACTGCAGTTGGTTGTTTATCTATTCATTTGAGGAGTACAAAATGTATAATGATTTGAAAGAGTTATGACCGTGGTCTGGCATGAAAAGAGACATTTCGGAGTTTGTGTCGAGATGTTGGGGTTGTCGGCAAGTTAAAACTAAACATCGTGTGCCTTCGGTTTGCTATAGCTGATGATTCCGGAGTGGAATTGGGATGAGTTACGTGAATACCCTCACCCGTATTTAATACTAGAATAGGTTATATGAATATTACCGAACTTATAAAATATTTAAACATTCAATTCAAATATAATTGGCACATTTCATGTAAACATTATTGAAACTCAAGCATAACGAGCCTATGAGTCCTCAAACATGCCCTTGGAAATGGTTCCCAGACTAAACAGAAGCTCAAGAAATATTTACAAAACATAGAAAATTTTTTCAAAACAGTGGGACACACGCCTGCAGTGGCCCTTGGCCGTGTCTCTCACACAAGCCACGAGACGCGCTGTGTCACAGTCAGATGGATATTGAAAATGGGAGCACATGCCGTGTCTAGCCCTTGTTTGACTGTGGTGTAATCCTCTCGACTTAGGTCACACAAGCCCAACACACACGCTGCGTGTCAGCCCGTGCCCTAAAAATGGCCATACACGCTGCGGTGATAGTCGCCGTGTCAAACCTCGTAAGGTATACCCAACTATGCCACACAACCAAGTCACATGCCCAAGTGTGAGACCGGTGAGCATAATGACTCTGATTTCTATTTCAACACCCAGAGGAACACGGCCATGTAACATAATCGCGTGTCATACACTTCTGCTAAGACACACGCCCACATGTGTCTCTACCCGTCTGGACAAAAATAGGCTATTTACTCAAGCTAATTTGCTACCCAAACTTGTGTATATCTAAACCAAACTCAAATGGTACAAAACATGGCATATTTAAGCATATCATTAACCTCATTCAAACATCATTTATACCATTTCCAATTTTATTAACCATAATATATGTATACAAGTTACAGCTAAATTTGCCATTACATTATACCAAACTCACACATACAATTTAACTAATTAAACATTTCCAAATTTGCATCATTATGCACCAAATCATAAGCATATACATTCTACATTATCAACCATATAACCATCACATTACCTATTATCATTAGCATCACCAACCAATCTCAAACACATAATGTAATGTGTTCAATTTTGGGTCTATTCGAATGTTGGTTTGGGACCATGAAGAAGAAATTTTTTTCTTATATTTTTATGGTTTATAGTTTTATGGAATGAGTCTGTGAAAATTTCATTCAAAAGTTTGATTTGAGCACTCAATTTAGCAAAAAGGACTAAATTGCAAAAAATGTAAACTTGAGTTCTATAAGCTAGAGGTGTCTAATTGCTATGAAATTTTAAATTAGAGGTCCTTAAATGGTAACTAGACCATTACTTAAGTTAGTGGACGAAAATGGACATGGAGTAAGAGAAATTTTAGTGTTTTAAGAAAAATAGCATTTTGGTCATTTGGTAATTAAATGAATTAAAAAGCAAAAAAATCAAGCCAAAATCTTGTCCATCTTCTTCTCCCATGGCCCAATATCACTAAGGAAGACATAGCTAGGGTTTGTTCATCTTCCAAGCTCGATTGTAAGTTCGTTCTTGCCCTCGCTTTTTAATGCTCTTTTACATTTTGAAGTCGTTGTAACCTCAATCTATCTATTTCTACAACTAATTTAAGAAATAATCAAAGTTTAAATTTTTACCCATGATATATATTTGTGTATTGTGATGCCTAAGGTAGAAAAATGCATGTTTAGTGTTAGATAAACAACTTTTTCTAAGTGATTTTGGTATTAATGTCAAAAAGGACTTATTTGTAAAAGTTATAAAATAAGTAGTAAAAGTGTGATTAAGTGGGAAAATGTGGGCTGGTATAAGGATGAAAATGGATTTCTGCTAGGGCTTGGTTTTGAAGAAATTGAATACATTTCTTTTACAGCCTAAGGACTAAATTGAAAAATGTGAAACATTAGGGCAAAAATATAACTTTGCCATAATATGATTTTTGGACTAGATTGAACAATGTGAGTATTAAATAAGCTAATTTTTATTATAGATCAAGAAAATGAGGTTTGAACTTAGATCGGAAAAACAAAGTGTTTGACGATTAGGTCCCATTCCTAGTATTTTTGTATCAAGGTAAGTCTGTATGTAAATAATGCGTTGTTATGTTTATGCTTTAAATTCTTTAATATTGTATGAAATGTAATTGACTCTTTGGATGTATTTGACAAAGTTTAGACAAGCGAAATCCCGATTGAACCTTAGGAATGAATAGGATATGAGTGACATGTAACACCCTTAACTCAGATCCATCACCGTAATGGAGGTTACGAGCGTTCTCGATGAACCACAACAAAACTCATACATTTGTTCAATCATAATTAAAATCCATTCAAATCATTTACAATGTCCCTTATAAGGCTCTATGAGACCTTAAAACATGCTTAGAACTAGTTCGGGACTAAACCGATAACATTTGCAAACTTTAGGAAACTGGAAAAAATTTACAAACATTAAACGGTCACACAGTAGTGTAAACAAAGCATGCGCCTCACACAGTCTCGGTCACTAGACACGCCCGTGTCACAAGCCTTGTGAAAATAGGGTGTAACATCCCGATTTTAGGATTAGTCGGAACAATAGTTTTGGGACCACAAATCTGAGATTGTTAAATTATTTTAATATTATTTTTAGTGTTTATAGCATGTGAATATGTATGTGTGAAAATTTCGTGAGCTAAATTTATCGTTTTTGAATGCTTAATTTGAGAAAAAGGACTAAATCATATAAAGTATAAAAGTTTTGTTCTATTAGCTAAAGGTGTTAAATTAGCTATAGAACTTAAAAAGTTGAGGTCCTTAAGGAGTAATTTGCCCATTACATGTGTGTATGGCTGTACATGAAATGTAATAAATGAAAAGTCAAAAAGTCAAAGTTGGTATGGGTTGGTATTTGATGACAAAAGTAAATACTAATATAATAAAACAAGTGGCCATCTTTTTCACCCTTTTTTTTCATTCTCTACCGAAATATTGAAGGAGAAACCTCCATGGAAGCTTGAAATTTTCAGCAACTTACAACCCTTACTAATAAGTCATTTTAATGGTCATTTTTGTTGATTTTTGTGTTTTGGAACCCTTATAGCTTAATCTAGATAATGAGGGGACTATTTTGCGACTATGGTTGAAAGTCTAAGTTTTTCCATGAGAGCATTAATGTTGTTTTTCTGATTTTTTATGGGATAAAATGAATCTGGTTGTTAAATAAACAACGTTTGTTAAGTGATTTTCAAGAAAACACCTAAAAGAAATTATTTATAAAAACATGTAAAAGTAGGTGTTAAAATGTGATTTGATGAAAAATGTAAATTGCGTTATAAGACGGATTATGAATCAATAGAGCTTGGGTAACCAAGAAAATTGACACATTTTATTTTACGAGCCTAGAGGCTAAATTGTAATTATGTAAAAGTTTAAAAGCAAAATTGTAATTTTGTCAAAATATGTTTTATGAACTATTTTGAATAATGTGGTAAATAAATAACTCAAATTTGCTATTATAGATCAAGAAAAATAGAGGCCGGGCCTAGACCAGGGAAGAGCAAAATCTTAGACTAAATTGGATTAATTGTCCATAGTTTCGCATCGAAGTAAATTTGTGTGTAATTGATACAACATTCTATTATGTATTTGGCTAATAATGTTGTAAGAATTGTATATTTGTCCTTGTGAATATTATTAATGTTTGTCCAACAAAGAATTGAAGTGATGAAAGCGGGTTGAACGTTAGGAATACTTTGAGCACAATTATTACGACATGTGGGTTGATGAGATCCCGTATAAGACCATATCTGGGATATGGCATCGACATCGGTATGTGTTATCATGTAAGACCATACAGGATATGGCATTGATATGAGATCCCATGTAAGACCATGTTAGGACATGGCATTGGCATCAGTTGTGATCTCATGTAAGACCATATCCAGGATATGGCGTTGGCATCTTACTATGTGAATGAGGTTTCCCGAGTATCCTTTAGTATTCCAAATGGTTCAATAGGTAGCCCAAGGATTTGTCAAGGAAATGAAGAGGTATGACCGTGTTGAAAGGGTACAGGTATGTACTCCAAGCTTGTAGTTATTGAGATTCTGAAATAAATATGATTTCGGTAAGATTAGAATGAAAGAATTATGATCTTGAGTTCCATTGAACATTATGTAAATTGAATGAGGTTGAATATGACTCTAATAATTATTGAAAATGAGATGACTTGGGTCATGTTATGTATGTGTATGAAATTGCATATTTTTATTGCTTATTAATTTCATGCAAGCTTACTAAGCTTTATGCTTACTCCCTCTCTTCCATTTTCTTATAGTATCGCCAAGCTAGCTTAAGAATCAAAGGACGTTGGAGGCTCATTCACACTATCAATTGGATCTTTTGGGTATAGTTAGTCTTATCATTTTAAGTTTGGCATGTATAGGGACTTGGTCTTTTTGTTATATGTCATATTAGTCTAGCTAAATGTGTTGGCTTATAATGATGGTTGATTCATTTTGTGTATGGCTATGAGATATGGCTCATAATGATTATTGGAGTTGTAAATCTCTATTCATCTATGTATGTATGTGCCAATTCTATTATGATATGGCCTATGGTTATTGATGATTGAATGTTGATGAATATCATGTGTGTGTATAAGATGGTATGAAAATGCATGCATGAAAACCTAAAAAATATTGCTTATTCAGATCTCATTGTGTTGGTAAGATCAATTTGTCATAGTAAGGAGTCTTAAACAAGTATAATATGAGGCTTGGTTGTCATGCATAAGCTTTATGTTTATGAGTGCTAAGGTACCATTGAATCCATATATGTGTTTGTATAAATAATGGTGGCAATTGGCTTGGAAAATAGCCTTAAAGTTGTCCATACGGGTAGACACATCAGGCGCATGTGTTAGACCAGTGTGTGACACAGCTTGCCCCATGGGCGTGTGATCCGCTCACGTGTCTTTGCACCCTAATTAATGCAAAGCAGGCGCCCATTAGTAAACACACGGATGAGACACACCCGTGTGTCTGGGCATGTGAGAGACCCGGCCTAAGAACACGGCAGTGTGCCAGCCGTGGTGTAAATCTGCACCGATTTTGGAATTTAATTCGCCACACCGGCCGTGTACCTTAGCCGTGTGACTTTATATTGTTGATGATGTCATGAAGTTAGAGAGTTGCACGGGCTGAAGACCAGGCGTGTCCCCAGCCACACGGGCAGTGTGTGATCACCTGCACCTACCCACACAAGGCGTGTGACTCTCCAAAACATGAAAATTTTCTAAGTGTCGTAAAAGTTTGAAAAGATTCTGGTTTAGTCCAGAACCACCCTCAATGTATGTTTTGGGCCTCGCAGCCCATATAAGGGATGTTTGCACATGTATGGATGAATTTGATTTAAATGAAAATTTTATGGTCTGCTTTTGTTTGAATGTGTATTTTTAAGTCCTGTAACGCTCCAACCCTGCTTCGTCATTTGATACAGTAAAGGGTGTTACATTTAGTGGTATCATAGACTACTTTAGTCGATTCTAAAACTAACGTATAACGTGTGTATGATTCTAGCTATACATTCCATAAATACGTTGTAATAGTGTGACGACTCCTGACCTTTTTAATTTTGTTTTTATATAGTAATGGTTCCCAATCGAGCTAAAGCTGACGATGTAGAGAGTAACGCACCTAGTCCCGCTGAAGGGACAATGCCGCAAGAGAGTAGACCTCCCACGATTAGTCGGTGAAGGAGGAGAAGGGACTTGGGAAGCCTTTCTCCATATGATGGATGCTTGGTACACGGAGTTCGTTTGAGAAAACCTGAATGCTCAACCTCCTTCACCCTCACCTATTCATCAATGCGTCACGAAAGTGTTGACCCAATGAATGGATTTTGTGAGGTTGAATAGACCTTTAGTGGATAAGATTCGAAAGCAATGAGCCAAGGAGTTTCGCGCTAACATTGATGATGATCTAGAATGAGCAGAGTTTTGGCTCGATAGCACCATCTGGGTTTTTGAGGAATTGTCATGCACACCGGAAGAGTGCATGAAATGTGTTGTATATCAACTTTGAGATTCGACTTACTACTAGTGAAAGACGCTTGTCTTAGTGGTACCGAGGGGAGAGGGTGACATGAGAATTTTTCCAAGAAGAGTTTTAGAAAAAGTATACTAGTCGAGATTTATGGATCAACAGAGGAAAGAGTTTCTTAAGTTAAAGCAACGTAGAATGATTGTAACTGAATACGAGCGTGAGTTTGTGAGGCTCAGTAAATATGCTCGGGAATGTGTGTCGACTGAAGCTATTATGTGCAAAGAGGTTTGAGGACCGGATTAAACGAGAGGGCATTCGGGATGTTTTTGATATGCTTAAAGTGAAGGAGTTCAAGTTATACTCATTAAAAGAGCTTATAAGGCCGAGAATTGGTGAAAGAGAAGAGAAAGGCTGAGTCTAAGGCTAGGGATTCAAAGAAAAGATCTGTGGGTAATTCATTTCAGTCCCCATCGAAGAAATTGAGGTATTTACATCCTTGTTCCAATACTTCTGTTGAGTTTTCAAATAGAAATAGAATAGAGGTAAATAGTATTGGCACTAAGGCCCGGATCAGCTTGATTACTAGTGCTGGTAATGCTCACCAAGTAGACCAGAATGTTCCCAATGCGTGACGTCACTCTAATGAGTGTCGGAAGGAGTGACAGGACCTGCTTTAAGTGTGGCTCCCTAAACCACTTTATTAGAGAGTGCCCCGAGATGGCAGAAAAGGAGAGATACCAAAGAGTAAGATCGAGTAACACTACTAGTAGAGATAGATCACAGGAAAATTCGTGGATAGTGGAGCGAGCGATAAGAATGCCCCTAAAGAGTCTCACTGTGAGACCCGGAGGCAAAGGTCCTATAAGGATGTACGCCATTTGCGCCGCAAAGAGGCTTAATCCCTGATGTGATTACAGGTGCATTTTCTATCTATGATGCTATCATCGTTATTGCTTTGATTGATCCAGGATCTACCCATTCCTATATTTGTATGAAATAGGTGTCTAGTATGAGCATGCTTGTTGAATCAACCGAATTTGTGATAAAAGTGTCAAACTCATTAGGCAAATGCGTGTTAGTTGATAAAGTATGTAAATTGTCCTTTGATGATTAGAGGTCACCGTTTTTTTAGCTTAACCTTATGCTTTTGCCGTTTGATGAGTTTGACGTAATTCTTGGTATGGATTGGTTAATCGCTCATGATGTAGTAGTAAATTGTGGTAGAAAATTTATTGAGCTGAAATGTGAAAATAGTGATATTCTCAGGATAAATTAGATGAGTCGAATAGCTCGCTTTTGTAGTGATTTCTTTATGATTCTTTCGGAAGTGTGTAAGGAATGGTTACAAGCTTATCTTCCTTTTGTGTGAAATACAAAAGAGTCGGAGTTAAGGATTGAGTCAATATCAGTAGTATGTAAGTATCCATGATGTTTTTGGAAGAGTTGCTCGGATTGCCTCAGATTAGAGAAGTAGAATTGATATTGTAACATCCCGAAATAGGGCCTAAACGGAATAGTGGTTGGCGAAACCACAAATTCAAGGTAGAAAAATTTATTTTATTATTATTTTGAGGTTCATGATATGATTACATGATTTGTGTGAAAATTTGCTGTGATGAAATTCTATGCATAAAGTGCTTAAGTTGAGATTAGGGACTAAATCGAATAATTTGCAAAACTTGCATTCTAGAAGTTTTTAGTATGAAATTGCTTTGAAATATTAATTAGGAGGTCTTAAATAGCAATTTGACCAATTTTAAGTTCATGGACAAAATTAGGACATGGAAGGAATTTTTGGAAAGTTTAGTAGTAAGGGCATTTTGGTCATTTAGTTATTAAAATGAATTAAAACAAAATTAAAAGCCAATTTTTGTCCATCTTCTTCATTAGGACGAAATTTCAAGGGTTCTCCATAGCTAGGGGTTTGTTTCAAGCTTTCAAGCTCCATAGTAAGTGATTCCAAGCCCCGTTTTTAATGTTCTTTACGCTTTTCTGAGTCCCTATTTCGATAAAGCTTATGCTAGCAATAATTTAAGTTAGGGTTCATATTTGGAAAAATACCCATAGGTGAAATTTGTGTATTTTGATGTTTTATGATAGAATATGAGGTTTTAAATTATGTTAGACAATTTGTACTACCTCGGTTTTAAGCAAAAACGAGTAAAAAGGACTTAATCGGTAAAAATACCTAATAGTCATAAGTGCATGTTAGAGTATGAATTTGATGCTGCCATAGAAGGAAAAAATGACCAGCATGTCATAAAACATAAGAAAATAGGATGAAGTTAAATTTACGAGCTTTTGGGGCAAAAAGTGTAAATATCACGAAAGTTTAGGGCAAAACTATAATTTTGCCAAAATATGATTTTGGGTCAATTTGAATAATGTGAGTCCTAATTAGACTATATTTTAAATGATAGAGCAAGGAAAACTCGAAATTCAGCTAAAATGGAGAAAATACCAAGTTGTGGACTAAATGGTAAAAGTAGCTATTTTTGCATACGAGGTAAGTTCTGATGAAATAAATGCAATATTCTTTTATTTTACATTATTATTGTAAATTTTCAGCATTTATATACTTATTTTATGAGAACATTTAAAGTCAATGTAAAGGTAAGTAGTGAGAGAAAAAGCATTAGGAAGCCCCGCTTGAACCTTAGGAATGTTAGGATATTGGGGTTGACTGAGACGAGACGAGCACGTAAATGAGCCATATAAGTCCATATCAGATATATGGCTTTGGAGACAGAATGAGCCATATGGCCCATATTAGATATATATGGCATTGGAGACAAGAATAATTCATGTAAGTCCATGTCGAAGACATGGCATTGGCGAGATATTGATGAGACAGAACGACTCCCAATATCCTTAGTATTCCGAGTGGTTCAATGGGTCATTGTACACGTTAAATTACAGTGAATTATCAGCAAAAGGGAAGGTAGATTATATTTATGAATAGTGAAAGGTCGGGTAAGAAAGAAGTTAAGTGAGTAAAGAAGAAGGTAGAAAATGAGAAGTAAATAAATTTATGAGGCTAGGTGACATTATGTATAATTATTCATTATCTTTGAATGTTGTAATTTATTTGCTTGTAAGCTTACTAAGCTTAGTGCTTACTCTCTTTATTTTCTTTTCTTATAGTTTTTATCAAGCCACTCTGGGATCGAAGGAAACGCGTCGGAGACCCGATCACACTATCGAAGGAATCACATTGGTATAGTTAGACGCTTCGTTTTGTGTATGGCATGTATAGGAACTTGGTTTCTTTTGATATGATATGATCAATGAATGATGTGTAAATACTTGCTAGTGATTAACTAATAGAAGGGCTGATGATATACATGTTTAATAGTATGTATGAATAAGTAGTAACTATCACATGAAAACTAAGAAAATGTGAAAGTAACTTAAAACAGATTTAAGTATCAGAAATAGTATGACTTTTAAAAATCACTAAAAATCGTAGAGACATGGTTTGATGGTGAATAATATATGAAATTAAATATTATTATGTCTATTTTCTTATGGAATAAGCAAAGCAGGTAAAAAGGTATTATATTTTATGAGATATCTGAGTTTTAGTGAAACAGGTCAGAGAAATTTCTAGATCCCCTATTTCAACTTTGGAAATTCACCATAAATTGTAAAAAATAATTAGGTGGTGTAATTTATATGGTTAGAATCCTTATTGAATCTAGTTTTAATAGAAACAAACCGTATAGTTATATTAATTTTTTATGTGGAGAAAAGTGGTTCGTAGTAAGTATAGGTCAGTGCAGTCGAATTCTGAAACAGGGTAACTTTAACTAATAAACTGTACTAGTTGGCTAAGTCAAAAATTCTATAAAAATTAGTGGGTAGATATATGAGTCTAGTTTCAGAGAAAAAATTACGGATCTAAATTTTGAGTTTCAGAACTCAAGATATGAATTTTTAGGCGACTACAACGCAGAATGACAAAGACATTCCGAAAAGTTTAAATAAACAATTTTAAAACTATTTAAGTGATAGATTAAGTTTAGTAATGCCTCGTGCTCGATTTTGGCAATAGTCTCGGGTAGGGGTGTTACATTTATTGGTATCAGAGCAGGTTTAGTCGGTTCTCGGAATAGTTAGTGTGAGTAAAAGTCTAGCTATACATGCCATACACGTATTTTGATAGTGTGATGACTCTTGACGATTTTTAAATATTTTGTTTTATTGTAATGGATCCCGAGTGAGCTGGTGATGATGATGTAGTGAAGTAATGCGCTCCGCTCCGTGGAAGGGGTAGTGCCATATGAGAATAGGCCAAGAATAGCTTAATCGTGAGGAGTGACTCTGAGAAGCTCTCTTCCAAGCTTTGAATAATTGGTTTGCCGAGTTCGTTCAGTCACGAATCCGGTAGTTAGACCTCCACCCTCATGATTCTCAAAGCTACCCATGTAGCTCAAGCTCCCAAATACAGTACATTGATAAGAGAAAAGCCACCATCGATAGAATCAGGAAACAAGGGGCGAAGAATTTCGAGCAACAAAGATGATGATGCAGAAAAGAGCAGAATTTTGGTTAGAAAATACTATCGTGAGTCTTTGACGAATTATCTTGTACACCCGAGGAATGTATGAAATGTGTAGTATCACTTCTTGGAGACTCAACCTTACCATCGTGGAAGACACTTATATCAGCTTGTACCAAAGGAGAGGGTCACTTGGATTTCTTTGGGAGGAATTTCGTAAAAGTACATCATCAGAGGTTTATTGACCGTAAGAGAAAAGAATTCTGAATTGAAACAAGGCAATATGATGGTGACCGATTATGAGCGTGAATTTGTCGCTCAAGAATATGCTCAAGAATGTGTGTCCACAGAGGCTATCATGTGTAAAAGGTTTGAGGATGGGTTAAATGATGATATCAAGGATATGGTGGGTAGGAATGAGAAGGGGCATTTCGAGTTTATTTCTAGATGCTTGATCTCACACAGGGTAAAGGCCGAACATTAGGTACCTTCAAGGTTTATTGTACTGTGCTAGTCCTCGAGTGGAAATGGGATCGAAAGTTACTATAGATTTTGTGATGTGATTGCCGCTTACATCGAGAAAGAAAGATGCAATATGGGTTGTGATTGATAAGTTAACTAAGTCGGCCCATTTTATCCCAATCCGTATGGATTACTCACTTGACAAGTTGGTCGAGTTATACATTTCCAGAGATAGTTAGACTACATGGAGTGCCATTATCGATTATTTTGCATGCAGAGATCCAAGATTTACTTCACGATTTTTGAAGAAATTACAGGAAGGCTTTGGGCACAAAGTTGAGTTTTAGTATGACTTTCCATCCTCAAACCGAAGCGGTTGGTCGAGAGAGTTATTCAAGTACTTGAAGATATGCTTAGATGTTGTGGTATTGAATTTCAAAGCAGTTGGGAAAAATATTTACCATTAGTAGAATTTGCCTACAATAATAGTTATCAATGAGTTTGAATATGGCACCTTATGAAGCTTTGTATGGCAGTAAATGTCGCACACACCTTTGTATTGGACAGAGCTTAAGGAAAATCAGATTACTGAGTTGATCTAGTTAAGGAAACAGAAGAGAAAGTAAAATCATCGTAGAGATTGCTTAAAAGCAATTTCGCATGCATAAAAGTCGATGTCAGATTTGAAGAGAAAAGAGATTGAGTATCAAGTTGGTGAGAAAGTTTTTTATTTTATTTTATTTTTTTGAAAGTATCCCGTGGAAGAAAGTTCTCGATTTGGCAAGAAAGGCAAACTAAGTCCACGCTTTTATTGGACCGTTTGAAGTGATTGAGAGAGTCGGACCATTAGCATATCGTTAGCTTTCTTTGATTGAGTTAGAGAAGATTCATAATGTATTTCATGTGTCTATGCTACGTCGTTATCATTCAGATCCGTCACATGTAATTTCTCGAGCAGAGAGGTTGAGATTCAATGACATGACTTCACGGTGAAGAACCAAAGAAAGATTCTAGCTCGAGAGGTAAAACAATTAAGGAACAAAAGTATTGTACTTGTGAAAGTACTATGGAATAGGCATGGGGTAGACGAGGCTACATGGGAACCCAAGAGGCTATGCAAAAACAAGACTCAAATCTTTTTCATTGTAAGATTTTGGGACTAAAATCCCTAAAGTGGGGAGAAATGTAACATCCCGAAATAGGGCCTAAACGGAATAGTGGTTGCGAAACCACAAATTCAAGGTAGAAAAATTTATTTTATTATTATTTTGAGGTTCATGATATGATTACATGATTGTGTGAAAATTTCGTGATGAAATTCTATGCATAAAGTGCTTAAGTTGAGATTAGGGACTAAATCGAATAATTTGCAAAACTTGCATTCTAGAAGTTTTTAGTATGAAATTGCTTTGAAATATTAATTAGGAGGTCTTAAATAGCAATTTGACCAATTTTAAGTTCATGGACAAAATTAGGACATGGAAGGAATTTTGGAAAGTTTAGTAGTAAGGGCATTTTGGTCATTTAGTTATTAAAATGAATTAAAAACAAAATTAAAAGCCAATTTTTGTCCATCTTCTTCATTAGGACGAAATTTCAAGGGTTCTCCATAGCTAGGGTTTGTTTCAAGCTTTCAAGCTCCATAGTAAGTGATTCCAAGCCCAGATTTTTAATGTTCTTTACGTTTTGAGTCCCTGTAGCTCGATAAAGCTTATGCTAGCAATAATTTAAGTTAGGGTTCATATTTGGAAAAATACCCATAGGTGAAATTTGTGTATTTTGATGTTTTATGATAGAATATGAGGTTTTAAATTATGTTAGACAATTTGTACTACCTCGGTTTTAAGCAAAACGAGTAAAAGGACTTAATCCAGAAAAATACCTAATAGTCATAAGTGCATGTTAGAGTATGAATTTGATGCTGCCATAGAAGGGAAAAAAATGACCAGCATGTCATAAAACATAAGAAAATAGGATGAAGTTAAATTCTGAGCTTTGGGGCAAAAGTGTAAATATGCGAAAGTTTAGGGGCAAATCGTAATTTTGCCAAAATATGATTTTGGGTCAATTTGAATAATGTGAGTCCTAATTAGACTATATTTTAAATGATAGAGCAAGGAAAACTGAAATTCAAGCTAAAATGGAGAAAATACCAAGTTGTGGACGAAATGGTAAAAGTAGCTATTTTTGCATACGAGGTAAGTTTCTGATGAAATAAATGCAATATTCTTTATTTTACATTATTATTGTAAATTTTCAGCATTTATATACTTATTTTATGAGAACATTTAAAGTCAATGTAAAGGCTAGTGACAGAGAAAAAGCATTAGGAAGCCCCGCTTGAACCTTAGGAATGTTAGGATATTGGGGTTGTGGGACGGGATGTAGGCAGAATGAGCCATGTAAGTCCATATCAGATATATGGCTTTGGAGACAGTGAATGAGCCATGTAAGCCCATATTAGATATATATATGGCATTGGAGACGAGAATAATTCATGTAAGTCCATGTCGAAGACATGGCATTGCAGATATTGATAGATTATGAAAGCGACTCCCAATATCCTTAGTATTCGAGTGGTTCAATGGGTCATTGTACACGTTAAATTACAAATGAATTATCAGCAAAAGGAAGGTAGATTATATTTATGAATAGTGAAAGGTCGTAAGAAAGAAGTTAAGTGAGTAAAGAAGAAGGTAGAAAATGAGAAGTAAATAAAGTTTATGAGGCTAGGTGACATTATGTATAATTATTCATTATGTCGAATGTTGTAATTTATTTGCTTGTGTTTTACTAAGCCTAGTGCTTACTCTCTTTATTTTCTTTTCTTATAGTTTTATCAAGCCACTCCTGGATCGAAGGAAACGTCGAGACCCGATCACACTATCGAAGGAATCACATTGGTATAGTTAGACGCTTCGTTTTGTGTATGGCATGTATAGGAACTTGGTTTCTTTTGATATGATATGATCAATGAATGATGTGTAAATACTTGCTAGTGATTAACTAATAGAAGGGCTGATGATATACATGTTTAATAGTATGTATGAATAAGTAGTAACTATCACATGAAAACTAAGAAAATGTGAAAGTAACTTAAAAACAGATTTAAGTATCGTAAATAGCATGACTTTTAAAAATCACTAAAAATCGTAGAGACATGGTTTGATGGTGAATAATTAATGAAATTAAATATTATTATGTCTATTTTCTTATGGAATAAGCAAAACAGGTAAAGGTATTATATTTTATGAGATATCCGAGTTTTAGTGAAACAGGGTCAGAGAGAAATTTCTAGATCCCCTGTTTCAACTTTGGAAATTCACCATAAATTGTAAAAAATAATTAGGTGGTGTAATTTATATGGTTAGAATCCTTATTGAATCTAGTTTTAATAGAAACAAACCGTATAGTTATATTAATTTTTTATGTGGAGAAAAGTGGTTCGTAGTAAGTATAGGTCAGTGCAGTCGAATTCTGAAACAGGGGTAACTTTAACTAATAAACTGTACTAGTTGGCTAAGTCAAAAATTCTATAAAAAAATTAGTGGGTAGATATATGAGTCTAGTTTCAGAAAAAATTATTGGATCTAAATTTTGAGTTTCAGAACTCAAGATATGAATTTTTAGGCGACTACAACGCAGAATGACAGCACATTCGAAAAGTTTAAATAAACAATTTTAAAACTATTTAAGTGATAGATTAAGTTTAGTAATGCCTCGTGCTCGATTTTGGCAACAATCTCAGGGTAAGGGGTGTTACATTTATTGGTATCGAGCAGGTTTAGTCGGTGCCTCGTAATAGTTAGTGTGAGTAAAAGTCTAGCTATACATGCCATACCATATTTTGATAGTGTGATGACTCTTGACGATTTTTAAATATTTTGTTTTATTGTAATGGATCCCGAGTGAGGCGTGATGATGATGTAGAAAGTAATGCGCCTGCTCCCGTGGAAGGGTAGTGCCATATGAGAATAGGCCAAGAATGCTTAATCGTGTGAGGAGTGACTCGAGAAGCTCTCTTCCAAGCTTTGAATGATTGGTTTGCCGGAGTTGCTCGTGACGAATCCTGTGAGTTAGACCTCCACCCCTCATGATTCTCAAAGCTACCCATGTAGCTCAAGCTCCCCAATCCACAGTGCATGGATAAGAGAAAAGCCACCGATCGATAGAATCAGAAACAAGGGGAGTAAGAATTTTGAGCAACAAAAGATGATGATGCAGAAAGAGCGCAATTTGGTTAGAAAATACTATCGAGTCTTTGACGAATTATCTTGTACACCGAGGAATGTATGAAATGTGTAGTATCACTTCTGGAGACTCAAATACTACATCGGTGGAAGACACTTATATCGCTTGTACCAAAGGAGAGGGTCACTTGGGATTTCTTTCAGGAGGAATTTCGTAAAAAGTACATCATCAGAGGTTTATTGACTGTAAGAGAAAAGAATTCTGGAATTGAAACAAGGCAATATGATGGTGACCGATTATGAGCGTGAATTTGTCGAGGCTCAAGAATATGCTCAAGAATGTGTGTCCACAGAGGCTATCATGTGTAAAAGGTTTGAGGATGGGTTAAATGATGATATCCGATTGTCAAGTGGTAGGAATGAGAAGGGCATTTTGTGAGTTTATTTCTAGATGCTTGATCCATGAACAGTAAAGGCCGAACATTAGGTACCTTGAGTTTATTGGTACTGTGCTAGTCCTCGAGTGGAAATGGATCGAGTTACTATAGATTTTGTGACAGGATTGCCGTTTACATCGAGAAAGAAAGATGCAATATGGGTTGTGATTGATAAGTTAACTAAGTCGGCCCATTTTATCCCAATCCGTATGGATTACTCACTTGACAAGTTGTTCGAGTTATACATTTGAGAGATAGTTAGACTACATGGAGTGCCATTATCGATTATTTCAGATGAGATCCAAGATTTACTTCACGATTTTGGAAGAAATTACGTAAGGCTTTGGGCACAAAGTTGAGTTTTAGTCTGACTTTCCATCCTCAAACCGACGGTCGATGGAGAGAGTTATTCAAGTACTTGAAGATATGCTTAGATGTGTATTGGAATTTCAAGGCGATTTGGGAAAAATATTTACCATTAGTAGAATTTGCCTACAATAATAGTTATCATCGAGTTTGAATATGGCACCTTATGAAGCTTTGTATGGTACGTAAATGTCGCACACCTTTGTATTGACAGAGCTTAAGGAAAATCGATTTCTGAGTTGATCTAGTTAAGGAAACAGTAAGAGAAAGTAAAAATCATCGAGAGATGCTTAAAAGCAAACCTCGAGACATGGAACAAAAGTCGTATGCAGATTTGAAGAGAAAAGAGATTGAGTATCAAGTTGGTGACAAAGTTTTTATTTTATTTTATTTTTTTGAAAGTATCCCCGTGGGAAGAAAGTTCTCGATTTGTAAAGAAAGGCAAACTAAGTCCACGTTTTATTGGACCGCTTGAAGTGATTGAGAGAGTGGACCATTAGCATATCTGTTAGCTTTGCCGATTGAGTTAGAGAAGATTCATAATGTATTTCATGTGTCTATGCTACGTCGTTATCATTCAGATCCGTCACATGTAATTTCTATGATTGAGGTTGAGATTCATCATGACATGACTTACGGTGAAGAACCGCATAAAGATTCTAGCTCGAGAGGTAAAACAATTAAGGAACAAAAGTATTGTACTTGTGAAAGTACTATGGAATAGGCATGGGGTAGACGAGGCTACATGGGAACCGAAGAGGCTATGCGCAAAACAGTACCCAAATCTTTTCATTGTAAGATTTTTGGGACGAAAATCCCAAAGGGGGAGAAATGTAACATCCGAAATAGGGCCTAAACGGAATAGTGGTTGCGAAACCACAAATTCAAGGTAGAAAAATTTATTTTATTATTATTTTGAGGTTCATGATATGATTACATGATTGTGTGAAAATTTCGTGATGAAATTCTATGCATAAAGTGCTTAAGTTGAGATTAGGGACTAAATCGAATAATTTGCAAAACTTGCATTCTAGAAGTTTTTAGTATGAAATTGCTTTGAAATATTAATTAGGAGGTCTTAAATAGCAATTTGACCAATTTTAAGTTCATGGACAAAATTAGGACATGGAAGGAATTTTTGAAAGTTTAGTAGTAAGGGCATTTTGGTCATTTAGTTATTAAAATGAATTAAAAACAAAATTAAAAGCCAATTTTGTCCATCTTCTTCATTAGGACGAAATTTCAAGGGTTCTCCATAGCTAGGGTTTGTTTCAAGCTTTCAAGCTCCATAGTAAGTGATTCCAAGCCCCGCTTTTAATGTTCTTTACGTTTTTGGAGTCAAGTGAGCTCGATAAAGCTTATGCTAGCAATAATTTAAGTTAGGTTCATATTTGGAAAAATACCCATAGGTGAAATTTGTGTATTTTGATGTTTTATGATAGAATATAAGGTTTTAAATTATGTTAGACAATTTGTACTACTCGGTTTTAAGCAAAACGAGCAAAAGGACTTAATCGGTGAAAAATACCTAATAGTCATAAGTGCATGTTAGAGTATGAATTTGATGCTGCCATAGAAGGGAAAAAATGACCAGCATGTCATAAAACATAAGAAAATAGGATGAAGTTAAATTTCTGAGCTTTGGGGCAAAAGTGTAAATATGCAAAAGTTTAGGGCAAAAGCAGAATTTTACCAAAATATGATTTTGGGTCAATTTGAATAATGTGAGTCCTAA
The DNA here is from genome assembly GCA_025698475.1 of Gossypium anomalum. Classification (NCBI taxonomy): domain Eukaryota; kingdom Viridiplantae; phylum Streptophyta; class Magnoliopsida; order Malvales; family Malvaceae; genus Gossypium; species Gossypium anomalum. The sequence continues at coordinate 18,431 of JAOWAC010000044.1, forward strand.
TTAGACTATATTTTAAATGATAGAGCAAGGAAAACTGAAATTCAAGCTAAAATGGAGAAAATACCAAGTTGTGGACGAAATGGTAAAAGTAGCTATTTTTGCATACGAGGTAAGTTTAGAGTAAATAAATGCAATATTCTTTTATTTTACATTATTATTGTAAATTTTCAGCATTTATATACTTATTTTATGAGAACATTTAAAGTCAATGTAAAGGCGAAGTGACAGAGAAAAAGCATTAGGAAGCCCCGTTTGAACCTTAGGAATGTTAGGATGTTGGGGTTGACAGACAGAACGAACAGAAATGAGCCATGTAAGTCCATATCAGATATATGGCTTTGGAGACAGGAATGAGCCATGTAAGCCCATATTAGATATATATATGGCATTGGAGACAGAATAATTCATGTAAGTCCATGTCGAAGACATGGCATTGGCGAGATATTGATAGACGTGAACGACCCCAATATCCTTAGTATTCCGAGTGGTTCAATGGGTCATTGTACATGTTAAATTACAGTGAATTATCAGCAAAAGGAAGGTAGATTATATTTATGAATAGTGAAAGGTCAAGAAAGAAGTTAAGTGAGTAAAGAAGAAGGTAGAAAATGAGAAGTAAATAAAGTTTATGAGGCTAGGTGACATTATGTATAATTATTCATTATCTTTGAATGTTGTAATTTATTTGCTTGTAAGCTTACTAAGCCTAGTGCTTACTCTCTTTATTTTTTTTTCTTATAGTTTTTATCAAGCCACTCTGGGATCGAAGGAACGCTTTCTGAGACCAGATCACACTATCGAAGGAATCACATTGGTATAGTTAGACGTTTTTGTTTTGTGTATGGCATGTATAGGAACTTGGTTTCTTTTGATATGATATGATCAATGAATGATGTGTAAATACTTGCTAGTGATTAACTAATAGAAGGGCTGATGATATACATGTTTAATAGTATGTATGAATAAGTAGTAACTATCACATGAAAACTAAGAAAATGTGAAAGTAACTTAAAAACAGATTTAAGTATCGAAATAGCATGACTTTTAAAAATCACTAAAAAATCATAGAGACATGGTTTGATGGTGAATAATATATGAAATTAAATCTTATTATGTCTATTTTCTAATGGAATAAGCAAAACAGGTAAAGGTATTATATTTTATGAGATATCCGAGTTTTAGTGAAACAGGTCAGAGAAATTTCTAGATCCCCTATTTCAAATTTGGAAATTCACCATAAATTGTAAAAAATAATTAGGTGGTGTAATTTATATGGTTAGAATCCTTATTGAATCTAGTTTTAATAGAAACAAACTGTATAGTTATATTAATTTTTATATGGAGAAAAGTGGTTCGTAGTAAGTATAGGTCAGTGCAGTCGAATTCTGAAACAGGGTAACTTTAACTAATAAACTGTACTAGTTGGCTAAGTCAAAAATTCTAAAAAAATTAGTGAGTAGATATATGAATCTAGTTTCAGAAAAAAATTACGGATATAAATTTTGAGTTTCAGAACTCAAGATATGAATTTTTAGGCGACTACAACGCGCAGAATGACAGCACATTTCTAAAAGTTTAAATAAACAATTTTAAAACTATTTAAGTGATAGATTAAGTTTAGTAATGCCTCGTGCTCGATTTTGGCAACATGTCTCGGGTAAGGGGGTGTTACAAGTATTGACCTAGTTCTGGTGCGACACCCATTTTTATTACTCCATATAGGATGGCTCTAATCGAAAGTTAAAGGAGTTGAAACCCAATTGCAAGAATTGATAGATAATGGTTTCACGAGACCTAGTTATTCTCAAGTGGTGCCCCGATTATATTTGTGAGAAAAAAGATGGTTCGATGAGACTATGCATTAACTCACGGTAACTCAACAAGGTGACGATAAAGAATAAGTACCTTTGCCGAGGATTGATGATTTATTTGACCAATTGAAGGGAGCCATAGTATTCTTCAAGATAGACTTAAGGTCCAAGTTACTATCAATTGAGAGTTAAAGACATGTATGTGCCAAAAATCGCACTATGAATTTTTGTAATTCCTTTTGGCCTAATGAATGCTCTTCCAATTTTCATGGATTTAATGAATCGAATTTTTCATCCTTATTTGGATAAATTTGTTGTGGTGTTTATCGATGAGATCTCGATTTATTTTCGTGATGAATCTGTACATCTCAATCATTTGAGGATTGTTTTACGGACTTTGAAAGATAAACAGTTGTATGCTAAGTTTAGCAAAAGTGAGTTTTGGCTTAGAGAAGTCAAATTTTTGGGGCATATTGTATCGTGTGATGGGATCTAAGTTGATCCGAGTAAGATTTTAGCCATTTGTCGATTTGAAACCTCCGAGGAATGTATCCGAGGTTTGAAGCTTTTTGGGATTTTCCATGATTGCTACTCCGATGACGAGGTTGCTCGGAAGGATGTCAAATTCGAATGGTCAAAGAAGTGCCAACAAAGTTTTGAGAAATTAAAAACATTGTTGACCGAGGCCCCGCTTTAGTTCAACCTGAAGTAGGAATGGAATTTGTAATTTACAATGACACGTCGTTGAATAGTCTCGGATGTGTGTTAATGAAAGAAGGCAAGGTACTAGCTTATGCTCTCGAGGCAACCTGAAACCACATGAGAAAAACTATCCGACACATGTTTTGGAGCTAGTCGCCATTGTATTTACGTTAAAGATTTGGAGACATGATTTGTATGGTGAAAAGGGTCGGGTATTCACCGATCACAAGAGTCTAAAGTACTTGATGACCCAAAATATTTGAATTTACGACAATGGAGGTGGTTAGAGTTGATAAAATACTATGAGTTGGTGATTGACTATCACCGGTAAGGCGAATGTGGTTGCTCGATGCCTTGAGTAGAAAATCCTTATTTTCCTTGAGAGCTATGAATGCTCAATTGACTATGTCCGATCATGGTTTGATACTAGCCGAGTTAAGAGCTAGACTCGACGCTTTCTCCAAGAGATCCGTGAAGTTCAGAAAGGTGACAATGATTTCTAAACCAAGAGAGCTCAATGTGAGTCGTCGAGTTGAATGATTTGCGATTTGTTTTGATGGTTGTTTGATGTTCCAAAGATAGGTCTGTTTACCTAGAGATGACGAGCTTATTGGTAAAATTCTCGCACGAGGCACATAGTAGTTGTATGTCAATCCACAGGTAGTACTAAGATGTATAATGACTTGAAGAAATTGTATTGTGGCAGGGCATGAAAAGAGACATTTTAGAGTTTGTATCGAAATGTTTGATATGTCGACAAGTGAAAGCCTAACACCAAGTACCTTCGAGGGTTTACTTCTTGACTGTGATGGTTCCCGAAAGTGGAAATGAGACCGATTACTATGGATTTCGTGATAGGATTACCATTGACCCTAAGAAAGAAAGATGTCGTTTGGGTTGTAGTTGATCAATTGACGCAAATCGACTCACTTTATTCCGATACACATTGACTATTCACTTGATAAACTAGCCGAGTTGTATGTTTCAAATTATGAGGCTTCATAGAGTACCCTTGTCGATTATCTCGGATAGGGACCCGAGATTCATCATAGATTTTGGAAAAAGCTCTAAGAAGCTTTAGGAACAAAGTTGAATTTTATTACCGCTTTCCACCCTTAAATCGATGGTCGCTAGAGAGAGTAATACTGACATCTTGGAAGACATGCCCAGTTGTTCCGTTCTTAAATTTCAGCGATTGGGAAAAGTACTTCTTTGTTGGTGGAATTTTCCTATAATAATAATTTTCAGCCTAGCTTGAAAATGGCACCTTATGAGGCATTGTATGAGCATAAATGTCGAACACCATTATATTGACTAAACTTAGAGAGAATCGATTCATGGGGTCGACTTAGTTAAAGAAAACCGAAGAAAAAGTTAAGGTGATTTGAGATTGTTTGAAAGCGGCTTGATAGGCGTAAATCCTACGTGGATTTAAAACAAAGAAAATTGAGTTTCAAGCCGATGATAAGGTATTTCTAAAAGTATCCCCGTGGAAGAAAGTTCCCGTGTTTGGTCGAGAAGGCAAGTGGCGCCCGCTTATCGGACCATGAGGTGACCGAGAGAATAGGACTGTAGCTTATTGATTACCCTTACCACCCGAAAGTTGGAAAATATTCACAATGTTTTCCATGTGTCTATGTTGCGCCGATACCGTTTTGACCCTTCACACGTGATTTCACCTATAGAGGTGGAGATACGATTGGATATGACTTATCGTGAGGAACCAATTAAAATTTTAGCTTAGGAGGTCAAGCAATTAAGAAATAAAAGTATTGCTCTTGTAAAAGTGTTATGGAAACGACATGGGGTTGAAGAGGCCACATGGGAACCCAAGGAAACAATAAGAAGTTAATACCCAACTCTATTTACCGGTAAGATTTTTGGGGACGAAAATCCCTGGGCCGGGGGAGAGTTGTAACATCCGATTTTGGGCTTAGTCGGAACAATGGTTTTAGGACCACAAATCTGAGGTTGTAAATTATTTTAATATTGTTTTTAGTGTTTATAGCATGTGAATATGTATGTGTTATCGTTTGAATGCTTAATTTGTGAAAAAAGACTAAATCGCATAAAGTATAAAAGTTTTGTTCTATTAGCTAAAGGTGTTAATTAGCTATAGAACTTAAAAGTTGAGGTCCTTAAGGAGTAATTTGCCCATTACATGTGTGTATGGCTGTACATGAAATGTAATAAATGAAAAGTCAAAAGTCAAAGTTGGTATGGGTTGATATTTGATGACAAAAGCAAATACTAATATATAATAAAACAAGTGCCCATCTTTTTCACCCATTTTTTCATTCTCTCATTAAATATTGAAGGAGAAACCTCCATGGAAGCTTGAAATTTTTAGAAACTTACAACCCTTAGTAGTAAGTCATTTTGATGGTCATTTTTTGTTGATTTTTGTGTTTTTTAGAAACCCTTATAGCTTAATCTAGCTAATGAGGGGACTATTTTCATGCTATGGTTGAAAGTTTAGGTTTTGCCATGAGAACATTAATGTTGTTTGCTGAATTTTTGGAATAAATGAATCATGGTTGTTAAATAAACAACTTTTGTTAAGTGATTTTTCATGAAAACTCCTAAAAGGACTTGTTTGTAAAACATGTAAAAATAGGTGTTAAAAATGTGATTTGATGAAAAATGTGGGCTGTTATAAGAGGGAATATGAATCGAGCTAGGCTTGGGTAACCAAGAAAATGGACACATTTCATTTTATGAGCCTAGAGGCTAAATTATAATTATGTGAAAGTTTAGGGTAAAACTATAATTTTGCCAAAATATGTTTTATGGACTATTTTGAATAATGTGGTAACTAAATAAGTGAAATTTGCTATTATAGATCAAGAGAAAAATAGAGCACGGGCCTAGATTGGGAAAGAACAAAATCTTGGACTAAATTAGATTGATTGTCCATATTTTTGTACCAAGGTAAGTTTGTGTTGTAATTGATATAGCATTCTATTATGTATTTGGCAATTAATGTTGCATGAATTGTATATTTGTCCTTGTGAATATTATTGATGTTTTCTGAGAAAGAATAGAAGTGATGGAAGCCGGTTGAACCTTAGGAATACTTTAGGCACAATTATTATGACATGTGGGTTGATGAGGTCCCAGTATAAGACCATATTTGGGATATGGCATCGGCATCGGTATGTGTTATCATGTAAGACCATATCTGGATATGGCATTGATATGAGATCCCAGTAAGAGCATGTCCGGGACATGGCATTGGTATCGAGTTGTGATCCCATGTAAGACCATATCTAGGATATGGCGTTGGCATCTTACTATGTGAATGAGGTTTCCCGAGCATCCTTTAGTATTCCAAATGGTTCAACAGGCAGCCCAAGGATTTGTCAAGGAAATGATGAGCTATGACCGTCGGAAGTGGTACAAGTATGTACGCCAAGCTCGTAGTTATTAAGATTACGAAATGATAAGACTTCGTAAGATGAGGATGAAAGAATTATGATCTTGAGTTCCATTGAATATTATGTAAATTGAATGAGGTAGAATATGACTCTAATGATTATTGAAAATGAGATGACTTGGGTTATGTTATGTATGTGTATGAAATTGCATATTTTTATTGCTTATTAATTTCATGCAAGCTTACTAAGCTTTATGCTTACTCCCTCTCTTTTCCAGCTTTCTTATAGTATTGCCAAGCTAGCTCGAGAATCAAAGGACGTCGAAGGCTCGTTCACACTATCAATTTGATCTTTTGGTATAGTTAGTCTTAACATTTTGAGTATGACATGTATAGGGACTTGGTCTTTTTGTTATATGTCATATTAGTCTAGCCAATTGTGTTAGCTTATAATGATAGTTGATTCATTTTGTGTATGGCCATGAGATATGGCTCGTAATGATTATTGGGTTGTAAATCTATTCATCTATGTATGTTTGTGCCAATTCTATTATGATATGGCCCATGGTTATTGATGATTGAATGTTGATGAATGTCATGTTTGTGTATAAGATGGTATGAAAGTTCATGCACGTAAACCTAAGAAATATTGCTTATTCGTATGTGCATGTTGGTAAGATCGATTTGTCACAAGAGGGAGTCTTAAACAAGTATAATGTGTGGCGGTTGTCATGCATAAGCTATGTTTAGTAGTGTTAAGATATCATTGAAGCCATATATGTGTTTGTATAAATAAGGGTGGCAATTGGCTTGGAAAATAGCCTTAAAGTTGTCCACACGGGTAAACACACCCGTGTGTGTCTAGACCATGTGTGACACACGACTTGCCCCATGGGCGTGTGATGATCGGCCGTGTGTCCCTCGCACCCTAATTACTACAAAACAAAATGCCCGGTAGAGTAAACACATGGCAGAGACACGGCGCAGTGTCTCGACCATGTGAGAGACGGCTTTAAGAACTCGGCGTGTGCTGTGCCGTAAAGTCTCGTGAACGTTGACTTTGGAATTTAATTCGCCAAACGGCCAAGGACACGGGCATGTACCTTGGTCGGTGTGACCTTATTTGGTTGATGACGCCATAGTTAGAGAGTTACAGGCGAGAGGACCCGGCGTGTCCCAAGCCACATGCAGCGTGTGTGACCACACGGCCTACCCACACCTGGGCGTGTGACTCCCCAAACATGAAAAATTTTCTAAGTCTTTGTAAAGTTTGGAAAGTTTTGGTTTAGTCTCGAACCACCCTCAATGTATGTTTTGGGCCTCGTGAGGCCTATATAGGGATGTTTTGCACATGTATGGATGAATTTAATTTGGATGAACATTTTATGGCCCGACTTTTGTTTGAATGTGTATGTTTAAGTCCAGTAACACCTCAAACCCTATTTTCGACATTGGATACGGGTAAGGGGTGTTACACAGGGCCTACATATTGACTTGCACCACACGACCGAAGACACGCCGTGTGCAATGGCCATGGGAAAACTTGGGAGGTTTCTGACTTGGGTCACACAGTCAGCCACATGCCTATGTGCCACTGCGTGTGTCACACATGGCTAGTAGACACGCCAGCAGTGTCTCAGGTCGTGGTCAAAACTATAGGGTATATTGACTTAATTCAGAGGGCTACCCTAGGGGACACACAACCGTGTACCAAGGCCATGTGTCACACACGGTCAAGCTACACACCCGTGCTCTACAGTATGGAGTGAAAATAGGCTTGGTTGAAGCAACATTTCTCACCCTTCTCAAGCATACCTTAAACACCACATTTCATGCCATTTCAATACATTAATAAGCAGCCAAACCATGTTATTTCATGCATCAAACTTACAATACCAATTCTATCCATTCCATCAACTCAATTCAATACCATTTATATATTCAAACACATATCAAACTAGTATGATTCATTCCTCATTACTCACCTATTCAATCATATACCGAAGCTTGACTCATAAAACATCTATTAGCCATTCACTTCTCAAGTCCAAAATCATGCTTTTCATAAGTATATACTCATCATATGCCAAATGTCCAAATGATCAACTTGAACCATCACAACCATACCAGAATTATGCCACTTCACAAGGCAAATTACACATTAAACATAAGTCATTAATAAGCCACATAAAATGAACAAATATACACCAACAATTACAATCAAAGTATTAATATAGCAATCATAGACCAAACATCACAACTCATATACTCATATAATTATTTACTACCACATACACCACATTTAAGCCAAATCACATGGCTAATTACCAATGAAACACATAGTCATCAATTGCCAAATTTACATTCAACATTACCAAAACACATGTCCACATAATTCAAGCCTATACATGCCATATAACCAAGTCACAAGTGTATAAAAACTGAAATAAAAAACCGGATAGTGTGATACGATCTCTCCAACTTTCAACCTCGAGAAAACGTCTCAAACACTATAAAACATAAAAAATAACACAAAGTAAGCTATAAAGCTTAGTAAGCTCGTATGGTAATAAACTCATACTATTAAATAACTGCATTGAAAACCATTATTCAAAACCTGATATAATTCATATGTTTGCACCATTCTATCTCAAATTCATGCACATAGTTAATCAAGATTTTCATGAGTTTATTCATTCAAAACACATATGGTTTGAATACTTCTTATCAATTCAATCACATCTTCATATGCATAAGCAATTATATATATAAACTTTATTCAATTCAATTTCCATCACCTTTTCTTTAGCCAAGTGAATTATGTGAAATATCTTCAAATAACGGTATTTTGCACACTATGCGCTGTATGTATATTTAGTTAAAACAACTATAACTCATATCTCACATATCATTCAATTCATACCTCATTATAGCCAAATAAACACATTTTGGTATGAAACATACTTATACACAATTCCTTCTTATTTAATATACATGATACAAAATAAACTCACCAATTTACTTTCATTCGATTTTCACATAGGTTCTGTACGTACCTGTATTACTTATTTCGATCATACTTTCATTCTCGTTCTTGACTATGCCCGTTGGACCCTTCGGAATCGCTTAAGGATACTCTGGATATCACATAAAGCTCATATAATGCCATATCCCATATATGGTCTTACATGTTATCTCATATCGATGCCAATGTCCCAGACATAGTCTTATACAAAATCATATAACGATGCCAATGTCCTAGACATGGTCTTACACGTAATCACAATACAATGCCAATGTCCCAAACATGGTCTTACATGTAATCTCATCTCGTAATTCTAATGTCATGACATTTGTATCCTATAATATTTCTAGGTTTGTACGGGACTTTCTGATGTCATAATCATTGATTTCGGCTTGTAATCATGACCATTCAGCATTCAACCCAATTCAATAATAAATAAGCATTTATGAAACAATTTAACACGTTTATTAGCATACGAACTTACTCTCGATCGTTAAAACGACAATGAATGTGATCGACTTGTCCGATACTTTATCTTTCCTCATCTAAACCCATATTCCGCTTTTTCTCAATCTATTTGTAAAAATCAACTTATCTAATCATTAAGTCATTCAATTTAACACAATTTACACATTTTAGAAAAATTACACTTTTTCCCTATTATTTCACATTTTTGCAATTTAGTCCTTATCACATAAAATCATAATTTCATGAAATTAAACACAAATCCAAGCTAGGAAAATTTTCCATATATTACTATCAGCCTATATTTTCAATTTATTTCACATTTTAACCACTAAATTTTCACATTTTACAATTTAGTCCAAAATTGACATTTTTACTCAAAATCACTTTACAAAACATGTAAAACTATCATCAAAATTTCATATTTCATCATCAAACATCAATTAACACATGTATTCAACAATGGTAACTATCAAAATCTTTAACAATTTCAAAATCGGAGGTATGGTCTAGATAGATTACGTAAGCAACAATCTTAAAAACGTAAAAATTATTAAAAACCGAAAGTCAAAAACGGACTTACTTTTCAAAGTACCATGGTCGAACCTTTAAAACACAAAAATTGTGTCTTTTTCTTCTTCCCAATCGGCTAGGTGAAGATGATAGCCTTCAAATTATATTTTTGTTTTATTATTATACTTAAAATAACCAAATTACCATATTAACCTTTAATAAAAACCATTAAAAACATATAATGGTTGTCCATAATAGTCCACTACCATTTAAAATGGTTTAATTACCATTTATGGCCATCATACTTAAAAGCCAAATTCAATTGACACCTTTAACAAATAGAATACAACTTTTGCACTTTACGCGATTTAGTCCTTTTTTTTCAAATTGAGCAATTAAACAATAAAATTAGCTCATGAAATTTTCACACATACATGTTGTGATGTCAGAAACACATAAAATAATATTAAAATAATTTTTTACATCATATTTGTGGTTCTCAAACCCTTGTTCCGGATTTAGAAAAATCGCCGTCATTACATGACATGTCACTAGGAACCCATGTGAATATGTGATTATGTAATCCGGTGCTGGTCTCAGACGCCCTACTGGTGGCTAGGTAGTCCCGGCATGTGGTGTGCGGATACCAGATGCCTTGTGTGAGCAAAGACTATGTAGGCTATATTCTCACTGCATGCCTTGTGTGAGCAAAGTTCCGTGAATAGCTCAAAAATGAGCCCATATGTATTATGAGATATGAGGTAGCTTCAAGAACATATATGGCACTTATGTGCAAGATTTTTGAGTGTCCGTTAATATATCAAGTGTTCAACGGGAATGTCAAAGTTGTGAAATATTATGATTATGTTATGAAGTTGGTACAGTATGTACGTAAAACTCATACGTAATGAGCTCGATATGTGATGAACCCTTGGTAAGGTTGTGATTGAGTAAGTTATTACTATAAGATATTAATAATATTCATGCCAATTTTGATTATGTTAATTGTATGTTAAATGTGTGGTTATGATGCTTATTATTTGCATAGGAACTTACTAAGTCAGAGATAGCTTACTCCTCTTCCTTTCCCTTGCCTTATAGTGTCACCAAGCTAGCTCGAGGATCGCAGATCGGCCAGAGATCCACTCACACTATCAACAATTATTTTGGTACCAATGAATTCAACATTTTGAGTTATGACATGTATAGGGGACTTGGTCATTTTGTTATTGATTTGGCCAAATTTGTTGGCTTACATTGGTTGAAATTTTATTTTGTATAAGGCCATTTGAAATTGGCTACTATTGGTATAAGTAATTTATATAATGATGCCTTTCATGAATGTGGGAATTTACATGATTTGAGTTGATGCGTATGTGATGTTTGTGTATGATAGATGGTAGCATGTGAATGATGTGTTGATGTCTTGGTTGTAGTTGATTTGGTTATATGTATATGCTTGGATTAGTGCTATGTTATGTTGTGTAGGTGTGTGCATAAAAGGGTGGCAAAAAGGCTTTGTAAATAGCCTTATTTTTGTCCACACGGGTAGACACACGGGCATGTGTCTTGGCCGTGTGCAACACACGGCTTGCCCCATGGGCATATGTGTAGGCCTTGTGTCCCCTGCACCATAATTTTTGCAAAATAGAATGCCGAATATCTAGTACACGGGTAGAGAGACACAGCCGTGTGTCTCAGCCATGTGAAGGCCACAGCCTTGGACACGGGCGTGTAATTTGTCCGCATGTCTTCAATTTGTTTTTGGGTGACAAACAAAGAGTTACACGGGTTCAGGACATGGGCATGTCCCATATCCACATAGGCGTGTGACCCCTGTTTAGTGTAATTTTCTAAGTGTTGAATTTTTTTTCTAAAGTTCTCGCTTTTAGTCCCGAACTACTTCCAAAGCATGTTTTGGGCCTCGTAGGCTTGTATTAGGGACTTTATGATTAAATGCAAAAAGTTTTAATTTGGACAAAAATTTACGGCTCAAAAATGTATGTTTGCTTGTGTTTAGGTCCGGTAATGCCTCGTACCCTATTTCGACGTCGAGCACGTGTAAAGGGTGTTATAGATAACATAAGCCATATGCACACATATAAATATTTACAAACCAAAACATCAACATTTATAAGCCAATTCAAAAGGCTAAACTCATAGACATCATATATACCCAAAATGACCAAAGTTCCTATACATGCCATATACTCGAAACTTAAGTTCAAAAGTACCAATATGATAATTGGATAGTGTGACTGAGCCTCCGACGATCCCCGAACTGAGCTAGCTTTGAAACACTATAAAACATAGTAAAATAAACAAAGTAAGCTTTATAGCATAGTAAGCTCGTATGAAATAAACTCAATTTGATCATAAATATCTAATTCAACAAATTGATTATAACAACATATAGATCATTTAACTAACAAACCTTTCAATATTCAATCATAAACTTATATATGAACTGCACAACTTTCTTATTTTGAGCTTATACGGTTCATTTCCATACCGTACTATCTGCACTCAATCTCATACTCAACCACATCTTTCATTTACCCATTGAACCATTCGGAATACTATTGGATACTCGTAAATCTCGCATACTAAGTGCCAATATCATGGTCGGAAGCCAACTCAATCTCATATTACATATACTACTCACATTAGAGCTATCAACGGCCTGCTCACACAAGTCGTCAATCGAGACGTAGCTACATAGTATCGCTTTCACACAAGCTATCAAGTATCCACAACACATGTCGATATACTCACCATCAGAGAACATACAGACCAGCACCGGGATCACATAATCACATTAATCTCCTAATGACATGTCACTAGTATCCAAATCTATTCCGAAGGTTCAATCGGGATTTCAAATGCCAAATCATCACCAAATCATTTTCAAACGTGTCCATAGTCTTGTATTCACAGTTTATGCAATATTAAAGCATTTAAAACATAATTATAACAATGTTTATAACATACAAACTTGCCTTGAATTGTAAAAACGACGAAACGAGTCGATCAATAAAGTACTTTGTTTTTCCCCTGTTCTAGATCCTGATTTTGTTTTTCTTGATCTATATAATATCAAAACCAGCTTATTAATCATCCTTCTATTCAATTTAGTCCAAAATTCACTTTTAAAACAGTTTTACACATTTACTCCTAATGTTTCACAACTTTTACAATTTAGTCCTTATATCATAAAATCATAATTTAATGCAATTTAACCACAACACATGCTAGCCAAATTACAATTAGGTCCCTATTAGCCCATATTTTTCATTTATTTCACATTTTAACCTCAAAGTTTCCATATTTCACAATTAAATCCCTAATTTGCATTTTCACTAAAAATCACTTAACAAAACTTGTATAACTAACATTAAACATTCAAAATCTATCATTAGAAGTCAAAATACTCATGTATTCATCAGTGGCAACATTCAAAATCTTTAACAATTTTGCAAATTAGTCCCCGGGCTAGCTAGACCTAGTTGCAACGATCTCAAAAACATAGAAATCATTAAAATGGGACAAAAATGGACTTACAATTAAGCAATGCAATGGTGAATGTTTAAAGTCCTAGTTATTGCTTCCTTTCTTCAAATTTTCATTCAAATATGAAGATGAATGCATGAATAATTTTGTTTGTTTTATTACAATTAACAAATATTTACTAATTACCAAACTAACCTTAATATTAAAACATTAAAATCACATAATGGTTGTCCATAATTGTCCACTCACACTAATCATGGTCTAATTACAAGATAAGGACCTCTAAGTTATGATTCCTTAGCTATTTAATACCTTTAACTAATAGAACATCACTTTTGCACTTTATGCGATTTAGTCCTTTCTATCAAATTAACCATCCAAACATTAAAATTTCTTAATGAAAATTTCACACCATCATATTTTCATGATGTAGACATTAAAATAATAATAAAATAAATATTTTGACTTCAAATTTGGGGTCCTAAAACTACTATTCGATTTGACTAAAAATGGGCTATTACAGTTACGATGGATTTCGTATTGGGTTTGCCCCTGTCTTTGAAAAATTAAGATTCTATTTGGGTTGTCGTTGATTGACTAACAAAATTAGCACATTTCATTCGGTACGCATGCACTATTCGCATTGATAAATTAGTTGAATTGTACATATCTAAGATCGTTAAATTGCACCGGTGCCAATTTCGATTATTTTAGATAGAGATCCAAGGTTTACGCCGCGCTTTTGGAAGAAATTGCTAGAAGCTCTAGATACGAGGTTGAAATTTAGTATCGTATTTCACCTGTAAACTGATGGTCAGTCTGAGAGAGTAATTAAAATTCTCGAAGATATGCTTCGTTGTTGTGTTTTAGAATTTGAAGGCAATTGGGAGAAATATTTGTTGTTGGTTGAGTTTGCATATAACAATGCTTTTAATCGAGCATAAAGATGGCACCGTATGAAGCTCAGTATGGTCATAAGTCCCGAACTCCACTATACCGCTTTGAGCTTAGTGGGAAAAAGATTCACGGGGTTGATTTGATTAAAGAGACTGAAAAAAGTGAAAGTAATTCACGACAGTCTAAAAGCAGCTTCAGATCGACATAAATCGTATGCGACTTTGAAACGTAAATACATTGGATTTCAGACATGCACAAAGTATTTCTAAAAGTATCTCCATGGAAGAAAGTTCTTTGATTTGTTGCAAAGGCAAATTGAGTCCGTGATTCATTAAGCCGTATGAGATTATAGAAAGAATAGGACTACTGGCATATCGACTAACTTTACCGTCAGAGTTAGAGAAGATCCACAATATATTTCATGTGTCAATGTTACGACGATATTGATCGATCCATCACATGTAATTTCTCCCAGAGATTGAAATTGAACTCGATATGACATATAATGAAGAATCGGTCGTGAATTTTCATTCGAAAGGTTAAAGAATTGAGAAATAAACATAACTTTCATAAAGATTTTGTGGCAATGACACAAGATAGAGGAAGCCACGTGGGGACTCGAGGAAGCTATGAGAAAATAGTACCCTAACCTCTTTACTAGTAAGATTTTCCAGAATGAAAATTCTAAAGGAGGAGAGTTGTAATGACCATTTTAAGTTAAATCGTAATGCTGGTTTCAGACCACTAATTTGAAGTTGAAATAATTATTTTAATATTATTTTAATATTTACAAGATGATAGTATGATTGTGTGAAAATTTCAGTTAAGAAATTTTATTGTTTGAATGGTTAATTTGATAAAAGTACTAAATAGCGCAAAGTGCAAAAGTGATGTTCTAATAGCTAAAGATATTAAATGGCTATGAAATTAAATAGTGGAGGTCCTTATGTGGTAAATACTTGTAACGCTCGAATTTTGGGCCTAGAAGGCATGGGCTTGAGTAGGGGAACTGTGAAAAGGCTTGACATAAGTAGTTAGTTGTGCGAGAAATCACACAAATAAATGCCTGCTTCAATGGCTAAGTGTCCCGAGGAGTGTTGGAAGAGTCCTAGGTTCAAACTCGGGCTTTAGTAAAAATTTTGGTTTTAAGTGAATAAAACCCTGGATGCTTGGATGAAGGCCTTTTAAATTATTGTGGTAAATAAATGATACAAGGAAGCATGTGGTCTAGTGGTTGGGGCGTCATTAAGGTTGCAAGGGAGCCAGGTTCTAGTCTTGGCTCTTGCAATTTATTTTGGTTTTTTCTTTAAAGGAACCTAGACTTTGGCCTATAGACCTTATATTGAGGATAAATTGTGTCACAAAAAGGAGCCTGTGGTGTAGTGGCAAGGTGGCATGTAAAGTAACCTTGATGTCTAAGGTTTGAGGCCGCACAAAGATAAAAGAAGTATTTATTTTGCTACATGGGATGGTTAGTAATTGAGTTAGATGGGGACTCTAAGTTTGAATTGGTCATAAGAATTTGAATTGAATTTAAATGGAAAGTTGGAGTGATTTGTGGAGGAAATCATGGAGGAGATAAAGGAGGATTTTTAGAAGGAAAAAGTAGAGTTTGAGTTGGTGTGGTATTGTACCAAATTTGCTTAGGAGGTACACAAAATTTGGGCTGAAAGTGTTGTTCTCAAGGATTACTTTTGTCGAATATCAACACTCTCCCTCTCCACTTCGATTTTTGACTTATGCAAATATTCGTGATCAAGTGGTGAGTGTTGATTCTTTGTAAATCTTCTCCTCCCAGTTGGTAATCCTATGTTTAATCTTATTCTTATTACTGTTCAATGTCTAGGGATGAGTGGTGCTAGCTTTGCTCCTCTATTCTAGTGGGTTAGGTCGA
This sequence comes from Gossypium anomalum, assembly GCA_025698475.1. NCBI lineage: Eukaryota > Viridiplantae > Streptophyta > Magnoliopsida > Malvales > Malvaceae > Gossypium > Gossypium anomalum. The sequence goes on from JAOWAC010000044.1 coordinate 34,624, forward strand.
TTGTCCTTCTCTCTAATTAACCTTGCGGTTGGTAAGTATTCCCTTTATCTTGCTCAAGTCTTTCATTTGAATAAAGGTTAATAAGGTTGGTTGTATTCCTATCAAGATACGCATTGATTGTGCGCTCAAATTAATGTTGGTTTGGTGCTCAAGGATTAGCCGCTCTCTTTGTTAATAAAGGTGTGTAATCGGATGCCTTGTTTGATAATAGGCTAAAAAGTCGAAAATGTGCATGATGTTCACTCTGTTATGACTGTAGATCGATAAAATATCGAAAAGCCAGAAACATGGCGTATGATGCCACACGAAAGCGCATTTCGATCGCACGTGTAGTGAATCGAGCCTCTGAAACATAGGTGTCTGGCGTAAGAGGCCGCCATGAACGAATTCATAGGCTTAGGCCACACAACGCGCTATTGTTTCGATTTTCTTTTAAGTTATCTATTTATAAGTACTTATATTTCGATCTAGGTTGTAATAAGGCCTTTACTATTTTTGGATTTTTAATTTTGGAATTTTATTCATGGTTTATAATTGCTAGAAATAGAACACGGTTTTTTTTCAAAATATCACGTTTCTGCAACTATTTTAAATTAAGCTTCCGAGACAAATAAGGTTTTAAATGGTAAGAAGGGTTTCCAATGAAAATACGATTTTTCAAAAAAAGTAATTTAACGTGACACGCCAGATTCTACATAACGTCTAAGCCGAGTTTGGGTGTTACAATACTATTGTTAATATGAGTGGTCATTTTTGGACTTATATTAAGTGATTTTAATGAATTATATTAAAGGTTAAAAGGGTAATAAAGTAAATTAAATAAGTAAAATAAGAAAACAAAAGTTATCATATTTGTTGAGTTTCTTCCACTGAAATTAAGAAGATAGAAACTCCATGTATGCATGTTATGTTTGGCCAAGCTTCCTAGCTCAATAGGTGAGTGAATTTTGTCCCCTTTTAATGATTTTTATGTTTTCTTAATTTAGCTAGCCTAGGGACTATTTTGCAAAACTATTAAAGGTTTAAGGTGTTTCATTGATTAATCTTTATGTTTTTTTGATGTTTTATGATCGAAAATGCATGCTTGTTGTAAGATAAACAACATTTGTAAAGTAATTTTGACAAATTTATCAATTAGGGGATTAAATTGTGAAATGTGTAAATTTTGTGGTTAAATTATGAAATAAATGAAAATATAGATCTGTTAGGACCTAATTGAAATTTGGCTAGCATGGGTTTTGGTTGAATTGTATGAATTTGTATTTTTCTCGAGATAATGACTAAATTGTAAAAATGTTGAAAATTAGGGGCAAAAGTGTAAAGTTTCCTAATGTGTATTTTGGACTAAACTGAATAGAGAGACTATTAAATAAGTTAATTTTGATTACATTTAGATCAAGAAAGTGAAATACAAATTTAGATTTGGGAAAGAACATGATTTTGGACTAATCGACTCGCTTCATCATTTTTGCATTCGAGGTAAGTTCATATGTAATAAGTTTTATTATATTTGTATTTTAGATGCTTTGATGTTGCATGAATTGTGAAATCGACCTTGCGCATATATTCGACGTTGATATCAGAAACAAGAAATCCTAATTAAACCTTAGGAATAGGTTAGGATGCAAATGACATGTCATTAGGGGTTATGTGATTTGGGTGTTGGTCCAGACAAATCCTACCTACAGAGTCGAGTTATCCTGGCATGTGTTGCAGATACTCATCGCCTTGTGTGAGCGATCTTGTAGAAGCTTCGTCATGATGACCGCTTTGTGTGAGCGCACCCATTGATAGCTTTAGTGTGAGCATTATATGTGATAATGAGATTGAGATAGCTTGGCTATATTTGTGTGGCACTTAAGAAGTGAGATTCTCAGTATCCGATAGTATTTCAATGGTTCAATAGGTAAATCAATGATGTGGATGAATTCGTATTTGATACGAGATGGCATGTGTATGTACATAACCATACAAGCATTGAATCAAAGAAACTTGTGAAATGTATAACTAACTTTGTGAATGAAAATTGTGGTAGGTTGATGGTTTAAAATGAGATATGTTATTATATGTTATTATAAGTTAAGTTTATTACTATACGAACTTACTAAGCTTTATAGCTTACTTTGTTAATATTTCGTGTTTTAAAGTGAAATCAAGCTAGCTTGATTCTCGAAATCGTTGGAGACTTCATCATACTATCCAACTAAAACTTTGGTACTTTGAACCAAGTATTTTGAGTATATGGCATGTATAGGAACTTTGGTCATTTTTGTTATGGTTTGATAATGAATTAAGTCATTTGAAATGGCTTGTAAATATTAAGAGTTGGGTTTTGTATATAGCCATGAGGGTTGGCTTAATTTGGTTGGTTTGGTTGTGTATATGGCTTGTGTTGTGAGTTTGTTGGTGGATGTATGATTCTTGTTGATTATAGGTATTATGGATGTCAAATGCTTGATATTTGAGAATTAGTATGTTTGTCTGCTTATGCAAAATGATGCATAATTGTAAGATGCCATTTAGGTGATTTGTGATTGTGAGTTAGCATGATTAAAATTGTCAAATTTGATACTTGTGTATTTTGTAGTTAATGGTATAAGATTATCATGAATTGATTTTGATTGGAGATGATTTGAATGCCTATTATTGATCATGATTTTTGTGATATGTTTTATAAATTTATAATTAATCATTCTTGAAACTAACTATTATGACGACGTAGGCAAGTGTACCTATCAAACAAGAGTATAGCTTTAGCAAGACCGGATTGTCGAACCCAAAGGACTAAAAGTACTAGTAATGACCGTCTTTTTATTATCTAGCCTAAGGAATAAAGGGGGTTTGTTTTAACTAACTAATTAAACTAAGAAATTGCAGAAAAACAGATTTGGGAGATTACTTTTGGGAAAAAACGATTGATTTAGGACAATACCTAAGGAAAAATCCACCTAGACTTTTACTTGTTATTCGCTCGAACCAGGACGATTTATTCATTTAACTCGCTCCGTAGAAATCCCTAAGTTATGTTATTATCCCTATTCAAGACTAATAACATCTAATTCCTAGGTTGAATAACCGAGACTTTCTCTAATTAACACCCTAGGTTGCATTAACTTGATCTATGGACTCCCTTATTAGGTTTCACCCTAAAATCTTGTCACCCTATCTCTAGGTGCAATCAACTCCGCTTAATTACGACAAAGCTACTCTTAGTCAGGGTCTATTCCTCATCCAACTAAGAGCATTAACTTGAAGTGATATCCTGAAATACCAAACAAGACTTAAGAACACATAATTAAGAACAAGCCAAATATTTATCATAATGATTCAAAAATTAATAACAAGATTCGCTCTTAGGTTTCATCCCCTTAGGTATTTAGGGTTTTATTTCATAACTAAATAAGGAAACATCTCAAAATAATAAAGAATACAAAACATAAAAACCCAAAACTCCCGAAGGAAATTGAGGAGCGATCTTTAGTCTTGATGGTGAATCCGGCTTCTGAAATGCATCAATTGGCTTCCTTGGAGTAATGCCTTACTCCCTATTCTCCGTCTCCTCTCTCTTTCTCCTGGGTGTATTTATAGGCTTTAGAATGCCTAAGAAACCTCAAAAGTGGCCTTTTCGAATTGGACTCAACTTAGGCTCGGCAGGGACACGCCCTTGTGCGAGACTTCAGGCTGTGTTCAAGCCTGTTAGATTGGCACGGGCGTGTGTTCTACCCGCGTGTGAGTCATGCTTCGATACTTGCCAAATCGACACGGCAGTGTGTCGCTATATGAAGAGGTCCAGTTAGTGTTGATTTTGTTTTGGCCCATTTTTTTTTTTGGCCGTTTGCGTTCTTTTCGCTCTCTTATGCTTACCTAAGTATAAAACATGAAATTAAGGCATTATGAGCATCGAATTCACTAATTATAAGGAAAAATCATCCATAACATGCATTAATCATGGGGTACAAATATGTATAAATTACGGTTTATCAAATACCCTCTACACTTAAGCGTTTACTTGTCCTCAAGCAAAATCCTCAAATCATAATTAAAAATTCCTTTTTCTCAACTTATAATTCCTATCAATAATATTTCAATCTAACTCATAAGTAATCATACATTGAGAATTCAACTAAAAGAACAATAAGGCTTCAAACGTTCTAAGTTGAATATTTAATCATGAAAAACTTAGGCATCTCCCTTTATCTAAGTAGTTACCATTGATTCAAAATTACACTGAGTTTAACATCCTCACTAAGGATTTACTCAAGTCACTCAAGTGTTTAAGGATAATGAAATTACAACTCATCACCAATATGAAAAGTTATTACCATAGGTTTGCATGAAAACCAAATCCCCACCACTATAAATTAAGACGATACATAAATCAAAAGGTCTTTAGAGGGTTGTAATGAGGCTTGGTTGGGGTGTTGTCACAAGTGAAAGAAAAGGTTAGAATCGAGATTGACTTGAAAACTACTTAACTACAAAAATATTTAATCATCACTTCACGCACAACATAGCTTCTTTCTCGACTATGGAATTTGAATAATGAAGCTTACAAACAAAAAGATAACTACTAATATGTATACATGTTTTTTTGGAACAAGCCAAATAACATAGACTACTATTAAGAACAAGACATAGCTAAACAATTTATTCAAATCAAATCTCACAAAAATAGGGATCAAATTAATTTAGGGATTTCAACAATAATGGGTTAAGGGTTAATATTGAGGGTAATACAAGGAACGACTTGTTAGGCTCAAAGGGGTTTACTAAGCATTAATAGTGCAGGTAGGCTTTTCATGGCATGAGTGGGTTAATCCTAAGTGCCTTTATCATCTTGACATATCAAATCAAATAGTGTGGTCTTGACATGCATAATCCAAGCAAGTTCTAGAATCAATTTCAATACCGACGCACTCAAAGCAATAATAAAAGTGAGCATGAAAGAATTAATATATACTTAAGAGGCTCAAAATCTCACAAAAATTATGGCTTTTTGATGTTTAAAACGTGGAATTCAATTCAATATAATACCAAAACTTGGGGAGCCAACCTAAAATTTTAAAATCTTAAAAATCAACTTATCATGCTTAATTTTTTAATGTCTTAAAGTTAAAAAAAAAATCAATGCATGAATGCCTATGTTTTAATTCAAGATATATCAATAAAAATCATTAGTCAATCAAAATTCATCCTAAACATGATATGAGAGATTTATAAGAGAACAAAGCAAAATTCGTGGATTTTTCGGATAATAAAATGATTACCCCCCACACTTAAGATGTACATTGTCCTCAATGTACAAAGATAGATATATGGAAAAATAGAAAATCATAAGATAGGGAGAGAATTGAAACTTCCTGAGTGTTGAATGAATGAATTCCCTAGTTTGGAGTTATGGAGGTGGAGGAGGATACTCCGGTGGTGGTAGAGGTCGGGTACCACAAGTCTTGTGCCAAAAGAATATTATATCTCATCATTGAGTAGGGCATGGAAGACGTGGAGAACCTTTTCCAATGGAGTTTGAAGTTCCTAATCGATTGTGAGCTTTGGAGCTCTTTATAATTGTGATAAAAGCAGGAACTCGTTAGGGGATATTAGGAAGAATAATTACTCATAAAGAAATAGCCGAGATTCAAAATTGTTAAATAAAATTATAAATCCTAATAAAAATAAGATGAAAGAAAAAAATAAAAATAAAAGTAGTCTTAAATGAAAATAAAAGTAGAAACATAAAATAATAAATAAAAGTTTTTAAATATCTTTTTCGCTAGATGGTTCAAGTGAGGTGGACCTCGTGATGAGATGTGGAGGTGTCGACAAATCTGCTATAGAGTAGCATCAATGTTATCAAATCGTTGAAAACATTGCTGCTCGAATCGATTGAGGCGCTCTGAGATGTCAGCATATGAAGCCGCCATATGAACTGGACGAGAGGGTGGTGGTGGCTGGGAAGGTGGGTCCCTCGTGGCCGGGTAGGGACATCATTAGTAATGTCCTCTGGAGCCTCCTCCTCGGTGGATTGGGTGAGACAATATTTGGGAGGGTAGGTTCCTGTGTCTCTCGATCATCCTCATGCTAAGCATGCTCGAGATGCCTTGTGGAGACATCTCGCCAATGAGGGTCAGAGATGATTCTTGGGCCGCGGTGTCGAGGAGTCTAAAGTGTCGGGCCGGGCCGAGTCACATAGGGCCAATGGAGATGACCCCCTCCGATGTCCGCCTCGTCCGTGGCGAATGGCAAAGGCAATAAAATATGCGAGGTCGATGACGTTCCCATGCGACATGCACCATAAGTAGTGAACATCGTGAGTAGCGACGACACGCGGTGCTCTCTCATCCATCTGCCAGTGTGTGAGATAAAATAATGTAAGTACCTCAAGGATGGAGAGAGAGATGATGCCCTGGAACGATGGGGTCATATCTCGGGTGAACGATGGGACGCAGGGCATTCCAAAGACTTCGAGGAGAATAATGGATGTGAAGGTTTAAGGTGTCGAGAGTCGTTTCTCCTCTTGGAACTCCTCTGTAAAGAAGACCAGTGCTAAACCAAACTCTAGAATGCTCAACTGGCGGACTAGACCACCAAGTCGAAACTGGACTGTGCCGGGATCATCATGGTTTGTCATGACAGTCTGGAGATGAAATGTTGAACATAATTCCATTGTGAGTTCGAGATACGTTGGTTTGACGATCTCGAAGAAGAGGTTCTGTGGGTCGGTGGTAAGGAGGGCCCGAATCGCATCAGCCAATTGAACTTGTTCTACTGCAGCCCAGTCGATGCAGCGGCCCGCAGCTAAAGGTCGGGCCCGTAGTATTTGAAAAAGTTCCTCTTGAGGCCCGTTGGGAAACTGTAGGAATCGGTGGTGAATTTCCACGGTAGGGCCCGAAGAAGATGACGCTCCCTTCCTTTTCTTTGAGGCAAGGGTACGGCTTTCTTCCTTCCCGAAGATGACATAGTGAACCTGCAATTGGAATCATTAATTCATCTTAATGAGTGGAAAAAGTAAAATGTAACTAAAGTCAAAGAAGAAAAGCCATGAATATGTTCACCATAATTACTAAAGTTTACTAAAACACTAATTTCAATAGCATATTTTTGTAGCATGGGCATTGTGGTATGAGTAAAAATGACAAAGAATAGAATGTAACATATTATATGGATGAGAGAATGGCAACACAAAAGGTATGAAAATTTCAACTACCCTAATCATCCATATTTACTTCTAACTAATCAAATAGAGTAGAGAATTCATGCAATGAGTAAAAAATGTGGACATGGAAAAGATGAAAACTTGTTTTTATAATAGGAAGATGAAAAATAGCATGAAAAATATAGATTAATATGATAAATAGCATTATAAATTAATGAACTAGGTGAGAAAAGAGTGAACAAACGCTAAAAAAGGGGAGAACGGGCGTCGAAAATGGAGTTGGAGGCGGTGCATGGGCGTGGCAAGGAGGTCGTGCGGACTTGCAGCGGCTAGGGTTAAGGTTTTTGAATGGGGAAGACAATGAATAGTGCAGCCTATTTATAGATTTTAGGCCACACCGCTAGGGACATGCCTGTGTGCCCCAAATTCGACTCGTGTGTTTCGCGTTTTTCTTAGTTTGGCGATCTCGAAATTCAACACACGCCTGGCGGTACCTCGGGCGTGTTGGTGTACACGACCGTGTTGAACGACCGTGTTCAGCATCGTTTGCTTCTCCCACGCGCGTGTATGCAAGCCCCACGCCCGTGTTAAATTGATGAGTTCGCCCATGGCTGTTAGACACGGGCGTGTCACACGCCTGTGCTAGTTTCTTAGTTTCAACCACGGTCCTAAGGCACGGGTGTGTCACACGCCGTGTTGTTTTAACAGGTTCATCCACGGCCATATCGTACGATCGTGGTGATTTATCGCAGCTTCGTGTTTTGGGGGAAATCCTTGCCCTGTTTCCACACGGTCATAAGCACGCCCATGTGCTTGGCTGTGTCTCTATGGTGAACTGTTTTCAAGAGCTTCGTTAGTAGGTTAGGTGTTTAAACACTAAAATTTAAAAAAGTTAATACAATTAGTGCTTGGGTTGCCTCCTAAAAGCGCTTATTTATAGTCTAAGCTCGACTTACCTCTCTGCTTGAATGGTCATGGTGGTTTAAGGAGTTCATACTCCTCATTCCTGCTATCAATCTCATTAAAATAAGGTTTTAGACGGGTGTTGTTTACCTTAAAAGTGCCGAACTTGGGATGATTTACCTCGATCAGATCTTGAATGTAAAAATACTAAGAAATCTTGAAGAGGGATTTCTTCATTCGACGGCGGTGACAATGTGAGGATCTGCGCATCTAGTAAGACTTTATCGCCAACTCAAGTAGATTTGGAGAGGTATCGAGCCCATTCGATGTAGTTTTGGTTTATCGTGTTTTCTCAAAGTTATGTGCTCGCCATTCATCTAGCTCCTCGATTTGTAGTCTTCGTTCTTCATGAATGGGTCCCCTATTATTATTTGAATGTGGCTCATGTACTTCTTTCAGACTCAATTTCGCAAAGTAGGTTGCGTCATATTGTCGGGGCTTTAGTAGAATGGTGTGGACAATTACCTTCAATATTCAATGTGATGCCGCATTTTTGAGCTTGAAGGGTGATTGTTTCGTCTCCACACCTAAATGTGAGCTCACCTCGTGCGAACATCAATAATCATTTTAGCATTGCTAAAAAGGGCCTCCCTAAAATCAAAGGGGTGTTGTTATCCTCCTCTATGTCTAGAACAATGAAATCAACGGGAAATATAAATTTATCTATTTTAACTAGTATATCTTCAATAATACCCCTAGAAAATCTTATAGTTTTATCTGTAATTGAATGCTCATCCTAGTTTGTTTAGTTTTTATGAGACCTAGTTGCTTAAACATTTTGTAAGGCATGACATTGATACTAGCCCCTCAATCGCCTAATGCATTATTAACATCTAAACTACCAATTAAGAAAGAAATTGTAAAACTCTCTCGGATCTTTCAATTTGTGGGGTAGCTTATTTTGTAGAATAGCCGAGCACACCTTTGCGTTTAACTCCACATGTGACGCCTCATCCAATTTTTGCTTGTTTGCTAAAAGCTCTCTTAAAAATTTCATTGCATTTGGCATCTGCGATAGAGCTTCAATAAACGGTAAGTTAATATGTAATTTTTTCAAAAGTTTAAGGAATTTACTTAATTGTTCGTCTAAGCGGTCTTTCCTCATCGCGTTAGGGTATGGTATACGAGGTTTATATTCTATATTCACGGTTTTGTTTTCATTATGACTTACCTCACCCTTACCTTTGCTCACCACAGTTTCTTGCCCTGATTCTGGCTCAGGCTCAACGAATCCTTCTTTAGCTTGAACATTAATTGCGTTGAGCTATTCCCTTAGGTTAGGTTCAGTATTACTTGGCAAGCTACCTTGTGGTTGTTCGAAAATTAGTTTGGACAACTAGCCTATCCGAGTTTGAGTCCTTGGATTGATGCTTGTTGATTTTTAAGTCTTTGTCTCGGTGATTCGAAATGGGTTTCGACATCGAGATGAATTTGGATAGCATCTCTTCAAGGTTCGGTTTTTCTCTTGTTGATAAGGTACGTTGGAAGGCGAGGGTGGTGGTGGTCTTTGATTTCCTTGACCTCCCCAAGAGAAATTTGGGTGGTTCTTCCAACCGCATTATAAGTGTTAACTTGTATGGCTTATTTTGAGATCTAAAGTTATTGTTACCCATATAGTTGACTTGTTCCTCTTGGTTTGTAGGATTGAATGGTTGATATCTCAGATGCACACTTCCTCCACTTAAATCACACACGATCCTTTGGATGAACCTCACGTAGAACAAAGTAAGCCATCAATCTTTTATTTAGAAGTTCTACCGATTTGACAAAAAAATAACCGAAGTCGACGTTATAAGCGCTTAATTTGTTTTGGTTGGCTTGGTCTCATGACTTGCCAGCGATAGTTATTCGGTGACATTTCCTCAATAAATTCATAAGCCCCTTTAGGTGTTTTGTTGTTGATGGTTCCACCAAGTGCGTCAATCATCTGTCTTGTCGAGGGATTCACACCATTGTAGAATGTTTGAACTTACAGCCATAGAGGTAACGCATGGTGAGGGCACCTTCGCAATAGGTCCTTGTATCTCTCCCATGCATCGTAAATTGTTTCTAAGTCCATCTCGCACAAAAGAAGAGATATCATTACGTAACTTGACCGTTTTAGATGGTGAAAAATATTTTAATAAAAACTTTTAGGTCATTTGTTCCCAAGTAGTGATGGACCCTTGTGGTAACAAGTTCAACCAACGTTTAGCCTTGTTCCTCGAGTGAAAAGGGAATAATCGAAGATGAATGGCTTCATCGAGCACGCCATTAATTTTAAAAGTGGGTTTCTAGAAAATTAGCCAAGTGAGTGTTAGGATTCTCATCCTCGCAAACCATCAAAGCGAACAAACCATTTGCATCATTTGAATCGTGTTAGGTTTCGTTCAAAAATATTTTGCAAGCAATAGAGTGCCTAACTATACTTGACTCAATTCTGTTAAATTAGGTTTAGCATAATCATACATAGTACTGAGGAGCTGGATTACGATTTGCTAATTCACGAGTATTGGTCGGAGGTAGCCGATTGTCTTGATTTTCAGCCATCTCTTGGTTGTAGTTGAGATATCATCCTCCTAATTTCTTCTTTCAGTGTATCTTAAGTCACGCCAGATTTCTCATCGGTTTCTACGAATTTGTATGATCAATTTCTTCGTCAAAAAGCAATGGACCCTAACGGGTTTCTTCTAGTCATAAACTATAAGAACTCTGGCGAGAAGAAAGAAAAAGAAAGTTAGTAAATTTAAATAAAATTAAAATTAAAATTAAATTGCAAGAAAAATAAAAGGCTAAAGTAATAAAAATTGAGTGTTCCTAATATTTTAGTCCCCGCTGTGGCGCCAAAAAACGTGATCGTGATTTTCCGTGATAAGTTTTATAAATTTATAATTAATCGTTCTTCAAATAACTATTATGACGGCGTAGGCAAGTGTACCTATCGAATAGTAGTATAGCTTTAGCAAGATCGGATTGCTTCGAACCCAAAGGACTAAAAGTACTAGTAATGACTATCTTTTATTATCTAGCCTAAGGAGTAAAAGGGGTTTGTTTTAACTAAGTAATTAAACTAAGAAATTGCATAAAATAGATTTGGGGATTACTTTTGGGAAAAATAATTGATTTAGGACAATACCTAAGGAAAAATCCACCTACACTTTTACTTGTTATTACGGCTCAACCGGACGATTTATTCATTTAACTTGTTCCATAGAAATCCCTAAGTTATGTTATTATCCCTATTCAAGACTAATAACGTCTAATCCCTAGGTTGAATAACCGAGACTTTTCTCTAATTAACACCCTAGGTTGCATTAACTCGATCTATGGACTCCTTATTAGGTTTCACCTAATCTGGAAAAATCTTGTCACCCTATTTCTAGGCTCGTAATCAACTCCGCTTAATTACAAAAATTCACTCTTAGTTAGAGTCTATTTTTCCTCCAACTAAGAGCATAAACTTGAAGTGATATCCTGAAATACCAAACAAGAATTAAGAACACAATTAAAAACAAGCCAAATATTTATCATATGATTCAAAAATTAATAACAAGATTAAATCTTAGGTTTCATCCCCCTTAGGTATTTAGGGTTTTTTTTTCATAACTAAATAAGGAAACATCTAAGAATGATAAAGAATACAAAACATAAAGAAAATCCAAAACTCACGAAAGGAAATTGAGGAGTGATCTTGATCTTGATGGTGAATCAGACACGAGATGGATCAATCGGCTTCCTTGGAGTAATTCCTTTCTCCCTATTCTCCGTCTCCTTTCTCTTTCTCCTGCAGGGTGTACTTATAGGCTTTGGAATGCCTAAGAACCCTCAAAAGTGGCCTTTTGAATTGGACTCAACTTAGGCTCGACAGGGACACGCCCTTGTGCGAGACTTCAGGCTGTGTTCGAGCCTATTAGATTGGCACGGGTGTGTGTTCTGCACGTGTGAGTCGTGGCTTCCGATCTTGCCAAATTGACACGGCCTGTGTGAGCTGCCCATGTGTGAGGAGGTCTAGGCCGTGTTGATTTCGACTACTGGCCCATTTTCTCCATTTTTGGCCCACTTCGTTCCTTTGCTCTCCTATGCTTACCTAATTATAAAACATGAAATTAAGGCATTAGGAGCATCGAATTCACTAATTCTAAGGAAATATCATCCATAACATGCGTTAAGCATGGGGTAAAAATATGTATAAATTACAGTTTATCAATTATATGACATGTTTTAGTGCCAATTGGGTTGATGTAGGTGTAAACAAGTTTGGGTGGCAAAATGGCTTGGTAAATAGCCTATTTTTCTACACAGCGTGTGTCTTAGTCTTGCATGATACACTATCAAGTTACATAATTTGTGTGTCCCACAGTGTTGAATTAAAAATCAAGTATGTATGCTCTACATGGCTTAGCACACGGGCATGTGACTTGGCCGTGTGGCATGTCAGTCGATACCCTACAAGATTGGCACGGCCCGGCACATGGGCTTGTAAGGCCATTTCGAAAGGAGCACACGGGCCGTTACACGAGGCGTGTGGTTGGCCGTGTGACCCAAGTCGAGGAGTTACGAGGGTCGACACAGGAGCGAGGACACGGCCATGTGATCTCATTTTAAATGTCTACACGGCCTATGACACGGCGTGTCTTTGGCCGTGTGAGACACACGGCCTAACCACTGCGGCGTGTGTCCCATATAGTTTGGAAAATTTTCTAAGTTTCAGAAAATTTTCTTATGTTATGAGTTTGGTCCTAAACCACATCTTAAGCATCTTACGGGCCTAGTAGGTTCGTATTAAGGATGATGTGAATGATATTGAATGATGATTACTTGAAATTTGAAAATGTATGTGAAATAAATGTTTAATTGTTTTATAATTTTGGTAATGCTCAGTAACCCTATTTGGTGTTGAATACAGGTGAAGGATGTTACATTGATATTCTTCTATTTTGCTCCCTATGTTGTGACCTCCAGCTCTCTATGTTGCAACACAACAACTAGTATCGAGTTAGCACACCTTCTAATGGTATCCTACATGTTCACAAAGCATATTAGCTCACTCTTAGGCCTCATTTGGCCTCTACAAGGTCAATAAAGTGCAACACCCTAACCCGTAACTGTCATTTGGAATAGGTTAAGAGGCATTACTGGGACTCGTAACTCAGATCAAAACAATCAAATATCACTTATCATCTCACTTCAATAAATACAAGTCATTCATATTCAATATGAACTTAAAGTGAGCATACAAAGTCTAAACCATGCATTCAGGACCAACTCGATAACATATGAAAGTTTCAGAAGTTAGAAAAAAATTTAACATTTCAAAGGTAACATGCCCGTGTGAGCAGTGCCATGTGCCTCACATGGCATTAGACACGCCCCGTATGTCTAGGCCGTGGCAAAACAGAGGCATACATACTAACTTGTCCACACGGCCACAAGACACGCTGCGTGTGCGGGCCATGTGAAAATTAGGGGAGGCTCTTGAGTTGGCCACACGGCCGACCACATGCCGTGTGCCGGCCCGTTTGCCACACACCGACCAATGAGACATGCCCGTTGTTTAGGCAAAGTGTTAAACCGGAGGGTATACTAACTTTAATTCGTAGGGTACCCTAGGGGACACACGGGCCGTATAACGTGATTGTGTGTCGCACTGCGGTTGAGACGCACGCCCGCGTGTCTCTGTGCATGTGAACAAAAATAGGCCATTTGAATAGCTAACTTGCGCATTAAAATGGGTCAAACCTACAAACACCAAACAGAGCATATTTGCTCACATTTTATGACCAAACTCAAGACCAAAACATAACCCATTCATAACATATCATTGCCAACCAAATCCATGCTCATAAGCCTTACTAATCTATGTCAAAACATAAGACACAAACATATCAAAAAATTTCTTTCAATACATCATTTAACCTTATGATCAAAACTTATCAAATTCTATAGCTAACATATACCAAAAGCTTACCAATCTTACCATTTCTTATATCCATTCATAAACACACCAAACATGTCTTATAGCATCACATTTCCTATACCAAAACCATGATATAATCAAAACCATACCAAGCCATATCACATGGCTAAATATATATACATCACAAAACATAATCTAAACACTTCTAGCCTATACATGCCATACTTCAAGTTATACATTTTTAAAAGTACCAAAAATAATGCTCGATAGTGTGGTGACGATCCTAGACGATCCTTGACCTCACTGTAGCTTCAATATCTATAAAACAATTCAAACACACCCAAAGTAAGCTTTCAAAAGCTTAGTAAGCCATATACAAATAAACATATCATTCAAAGCAAATAAGCATCATCAAATCATTTATAATTTGTAGACAAATGCTATCACAAATCTCACATTCATATACTTGCCTTTCATTCTCAAATAAGCTATACAAAGCAAACATACCGAATCAGATATAATTTCACAAAGTCATTCATTTTCTCGAATGCCCATTTGAACAATTCAGAAATGTAAGGATACGTGGATAGATCGGAAAGTATATACAATGCCGACGCCCAGACGTGGTCTTACATGTAATCAAATATAGATGCCTTTGTCCCGAGCGGTCTTACATGAAATCAAATACGATGTCGATGTCCCAAACATGATCTTACACGTAAAGCGTAAGTCGATGCCAACATCCCGGGCGTGGTCTTACCGCGCAACGGATATCGAAAACCTTATGTCATGACATATGTATCCTAACTATTTCTAAGGTTTATGCGAGACTTTTGGACGTCGGAACCTTGTCGATACTTTCTCGGATAACACGTATTTAGCTCGAGACATTCATTCATCACAATTCAATATCAAATGAATAATAATAATTCAATTCAATCAAGCTTATTTGTATATCGACTTATCTCATGCGGATTCGGATAGGCGATCGGCTACTCGGCTAATTTCGACTTTCCCCAATCTAATTCTGTATTCTTTAATTATTGATCTATATAAATTCAAATTTAACTCTTTTATTTACCAAATCATTCAAATCAATCCATAAACACATATTTAGGGAATTTTACAAACTAGCTCTCACATTTTCACATTTTGACACTTTACTCCTAATTCACAAAGTCACAAATACACATAATTTGCTTGTACACAAGCTTCAGTCGAATATTCATAAGGTTCTTCATTTATTTTACATTTTAGTCCCTCAATTTACAAATTTCACAATTTAGCCCATTTTACTCAAATTCATCAAAAATCCAAAGACAAAACATGTAAACCAAACATCAAACTTTCATATTTCATCAATGAACAATATAAATCTCATGAATTCATCCATGGCACATTTCAAAATCATTAAAAAAATGAGAATTTGAGGCATGGGATCGATAGTATGCGCGGAAACAACGATTCCAAAAACGTAGAAATTATAAAAAAAGGATCAAAATACATACCTTAATCAAAGAAAATCAATGGTCGAACCTAATGTTCTTTCTCTTTTATTCTTCCTTTGTTTTAAAACAATCTGAGAGAAAAAATGAACAAAATTTCATGTTTCCTTTAATTAATAAACTTTAATTCATGTTTTACCATTTTAACCTTGCTAATTTCATTAGAAATCCACTATGTAATGTCCAAATATGTCCATACATTAATTCAATGGTCCATTTACAACATAAGGACCTCACATTTAAAAAGACATATCAAATAGACACTTTTAACAAATAGCAGCAACCTTTACATTTACTGCGATTAAGTCCTTTTCCAAAATTAAGCACACAAACATTCAAATTTTCATACGAAACCTTCACACATGCTCATTCACATTTCGTAAACATGGGAAATAATATTTAAATATTTTTCAAACTCGGATATGTGGTCTCGAAAAACTATTACAGCTAGAGGGTCTAAACCGAATCACATAAAAAGACTCAAATTACACATTTTATTAGATGTAACTAAAATTACAAAAAATTATTAAAACATAACCAAAATGCTTATGTTCAAGCTCCTAAAGTGTGAAACTAGTTTAATCTACTACATCGAACTATGGACAGTCGGATAGTTCATCGAGATAGTAAACACGGGGTAGTTTGACGAGATAGTAAACACGATGTAGTTCGAGGGGGTAAGACCACAATTCAATTTGTAGTAACCAATAGAGTCCACCAAGACATTAAATTTGGGTAGGTCGTCAGGACGGTAATTATGGGAGATTATACGTAGTGAAAAGAGTTAGATGGAAAAATACAATTATTGGCGAGAAACTTTTTAAAAATGGGTCGACTCAGGCAAAGATACTATAAAGGGAAACAATCCTTCCAAAACAGTGATCGTAAAAGCCAGTAAGGTAGTAGAGTTGAAACTCAGTAGGAGTAAGATATTGGCAATGACATGCCAATAACACCTTGTAATTAGGCAAGGAAAGAGGATCTATCCACAGTCACGCAGTGAGGATCTACCATTAAGAGCCAGAGAGAGGTACTAGGGTGGATAAACCAAGTGGCGAGATATGTTTTTCAAGACTATTCCTCCTTAAGGGGGATTATAATGCGAAATTACTACCAAATGGTTGGTTACAGGAACCATCACTTAAGAGAAATTGTAAATCCAAATGGTCACTCGATCAATAGCCTATTGGATATTGTGAGCCAAGCGACTCTAGAAGATAGACATGTTACACTTATAAGCATGGTATCATGGTTAAGCAAGCGAGTGTCAAAGTAATACAACCACTACACATCCCCTCGTTGGATTTAGACAACAAGAGTGGTGAAGGACCCCATTTGTTATCCTAATGAAGGGAATATCAATAAGTTGTTCGAGATGAAGGTAAGAAAGGGAGTCCACTATAAACTAAATAGGTTTGGTAAGATCACCCATACACGTGGTTCTTTCTCGTAAGCCTCATGAGTAGAATATTAGCATATCCATTGAGACTTTGGCACCATAATCCGGATCCATATAAAAGTGGTACTTCTAATAAGATAGTATGTAGGGAAAAGTAAGAACAGTCCAATATAGCAAGGCATTTAGTAATCACCAAATCCTTATCGTCGGGACACAAGTTTGCCCAGGAACATAAGGGTATTAAAGGAAAAAGCTTGTCATTAAAGAACGATAGAAGGTGTATGAAGTCTGCACAGTCCAAATGAGACAATAAAATCGAGTAAAAATAGGGAGTTAAATTATTTTATTTTTTTAAATTTTACCACGATAAAGAGGGGGGCAAAGTTTGCAATTTAGTAAAGAAGAAACTCACTAAGTTCCCACAAAGTTACAAGAGTTTGACTTGTGGTTGCAGGACTTGTGTGCTAAGGAACTCAAGGAGGGACTAAGCCGGCTGAGTTAATTGAAGGAATTATACATCGATGCAGTGTCATGCACATAGGAAGGGCTTACTAGAGAGGCTTTGCCTTGGAGTTCATTACGTTGTAATTATGAAGTTCTCTTAGAGTCTAAAACTAAGATAGTGTACTTTTGAATTAGAATGAGTATCTCTGTTGTAAGACTTCTATTTAAATAAATAAGTAATATTATCTGGTTTTAAAATAATGAGTACAAAGCTTGTACATATTCGTTCAATTTGTGACACTCCATATTTGAGTTTGAAGAACAGTCGAGTAAAGGGTGTTATAGGAGAATTGTTATGTAATATCTTATATCACCCTTATCAACCTTGATCAAAGGTATGGTTGTTGTTCTATGTATGTAGGGATGAATGGGTTGTGAACAAAAAAATGGAAAGACACCAGATGGAAGGGCATATGATGGGCGGGTTGCAATGAGCGACTTGACGGGGAAAAAAGTCAATGAAGGAAATTCATGGGCTCTAGGATTCATCCGGTAGCCACACACAAAATGAATCATTGAATTTTTAATATGTGTTGTAAATTAGTGTATATTTAGTTATTTTTTCTATTTTGGAGCCTGATTTATGTTTAGTATTTTTAGTTAGGATAGGATTACGACCTTAGGAAGCTAAAGGGTGGCTATTTGGGATGTTATTTTTGAACTAGGTGCGAATGGAAACACCTAAAAGGATGAGTTTTAGGAAATTAAGGGCCATGTGCATGTCTGAGCGTTTGTGTTTTGACATGAAACTTGAAGCCCTAAGGTTTACAAAAATAAAGTCGTATCGCGACAATCGAACCCCAGTGTCGTGACACGAAATTTCAAGTATCTTCAGTTTTAAACATATAGGGTTATGTCGCGATATTGAACCCAGATGTACGACACCCTATTTTAAACGTCGCGGCACGAAACAATGAAGCAAAAATCTAAAGTGTTCGAAGTTTGGTGTCGCGACATCTAAACCTCGTGTCGTGACATCGAAGTTGAGTCTGCAAAGCAAACACTATAATCAACCACCCAAGTTTCTTAACACACGTCGCACATCTCTCCCTCCCTCCTTTCTCTCTTTTCCATGTTTTTCGTAAAAATTCATACCCATATCGTTGTTTTTAGCTGCAACATTGTTGATTTCTCCTTCGTTGGAAGCACTCTATACCAAGCATTCTACGACAAAATGACAAACATGATAAAATGTTTCTAAACTTTTGTTAATCCGTATTTTATCATTTTAGTTTATTTTGGGTTATATTTCTTGTTAAATATATTAGTTAGATTAACACGGTCCCTAGAAAAGTTAGGTGCACCACACAATTAGAGGCATCGATGGACTTTGATACCAACCATTTCCAGAGCCAAGAAGTTCAAAAATGCTTTTTAGAGCTTCAAGGAAAAACATTTATCTAGGCATGGGGTTCGACCCATCTTTAAGTCTTTGTGATGATATTTGGGAATTAGTGCATTATAATAATTAGACTAATTTTTGTTTGACCTAGAATGAACCAGTGGTCGACTTGGTCATCTATGAATTTTATGCTTCTTTACAAGCAAGAGAAAATAAAAAGACATTGAATGTCACGTTACGGTTTGGAGAAAGGAAGTCCTAGTACCTCCTTAGGAATTTTGTATTTTTAGCGACTTACCATACTGCTTTGAGATGCTCTAGATGACATGGATATATTTTATTTTTGGAGATAGATATGGATAGTATTGTAGAGTATCTTATCGAGGGGAGGGGCATTTGGAAATGCTAACCGAGCACTAATTTCCTTTATCGTTTAATTAAACAATCATGTTTCCTATTGCTAAAATGTGAATGCAATTCATATGTGATCTAATATTACTTGCCTACCGAATGTTTCTAATGAATATGCTTTTAGAGCTGTCTTGCTTTACTCTATTTCATGGCGAAAACATGTTTTGCGTGTCCAAATGGATTTATTAGTCAATGTTCACTTGCATTAGCACCAAGATGGTCGTGGATATTTTTCATGCACCTAGTGACTGTATTTATGCAAGATGGTTCTGATGTCTACAACAAAACAATTTGTGAAGCCAAAGAAGAGCCTTATCAGTAACTCGATTTACACACACAATACGTTAAGCTTCAATGAAAACAAATCATCAAGTGGAACCAATGCCGAAGCAAAAGATGGATGTCCCGCAATCCTTAAAGTGAAAAGGAAAAGAAAAAGCCGGCAAGCCAAGGGTTGAGTGGATTTGCTTGACATGGAGTGGGTGATTTGGTAGATGCAAAAGATGTCCTTGGTGGGCATCGATTACATACTGAGAGGCACGGCTTGCAAGTGTCCAATCCTCCACCTAACAAATATCCACCAATGTTGTTCTATAGATGAACCGAGTACGAGGAAAGGGAAGAGGAAGATGAGGAAGAAGGAGAAGAGCCAGCCCACGACTACAACCTCGATGACGTTTTCCAATTCAAACTACCCACACTGGGAAGGGTCAAACCTTACAATCCGAAATGAGCAAAACGGTTTCTTTGCATTATAGCGGATAATTAGGGATCAATGTCAAATTTTACTTAAGCCGGATATCATACATTTTCCAATTTTATGCTTGAGAAATTCATGCATGCAAAACTCCTCAAATGAAACGTTATCAAGCCACAGACCATAAATAATTGAAAATTATAAACTCAAAACCAATAGAGACTTAATAATACTTATTAAAAAGTTTGAGGTCCAAGGTGATTTTTCGTATGTCGAGTTCGGTCCTAGTTTTGAGTTTTACACGAAAAATTTAAACACTATGGGGGTGAGCTTATGAAAGCTTAGTGTGAGTCGAACAATTATTTAAGCGGACAAAAATAGCAAATAGAGTGAAACATGTTAGCGTTAACAAAAAGAACACAAAACCATCATTGGAATTTCATATCATTATATAGCCATTATCAAATCGATGTCAAACGATTGTATGAGCATAGGTCATTATTCATTCAAGTAACAATCATTAATTTCGATACCACTCAATACAACATAATACAATACATAGCATAAATCAATAACATTAGAGTTTGTTGTGAGCATGATGCAATACAAAAGATTCCTATCCAAAAGCATCCATTACGCACCACGAGTTCCCTAGAACCCATCATCCAAACTCCAAAACATTATAGGTGAAACCCATTGTGGTTAAAACTACCAATAACAATATGAAGAAAATTTTGCCAGTAATAATGCAAAGAAGCTACCAGTAAAAATGTGATAAATTTTCATCCCCTTGGTTTTTAGGTGTAGTGCACTAGGTACATATATATACGAGACTTAATTTGTCACCAGTACTTTATAGAACTCCTTCATCAACCAAAAAATAACCCGCCCTAATGGACATGCAATATGTCACAAAATCTCATACATAGCCATAAATCATACTTTCACATTTTATGGGCATTTTCAATATATGCCTTCAATTATCAAATACTTTCAAAGTGAATGGGAACAATATTCCAACTTTCAATTTACCAATAAAATGGTATTATTCAACAAATCACAATTTCACGTTTATTTATAACTTTTCTTTGTGTGCATTTATAGAAGTCTTTTGAATATATCATAACAAATGGCTTGAACGGATATATCATGCATAAACCTTATTTCATTCATAATCATCCATAAACCCAAACATATATCAAACTAACCAAACCTTCATGACAATGTCGATCAATTAATCATTTAGTCAAACTAGCAATAATGCTACCATGCCAAATAGTTTGTACTCAGTAACATAACCTGATTTGGCCACATACAAGTTTAATTACTTAGCTATTAAGCCAAGCCAAATCAGCAAGCTAAATCATATATTCAATCATAATAAATATAATTACCAATTAATTTTTTTATAATTTAGGTCTCACACCTTATTTTACGCTTTTTCGTAGCACACTAGCGATCCTTCATATTTCCTTAATAAACCTTAAAACAAACCTAAATTAAAAATTAGTATAAATTCTATTAATTAACCTCCTAAACAGCCCCTAAACACCCACTTATGGTTTCAAACCAATCATCACAATTACAACTATTTTACTAATCCAAACTAGTTAGATTTCATACATTGTTTTGATGCGAATCGTACGAGCGAACGTCTTTTAGCTTTACAGTTGATTTGGGGCGTTTGGGTCAGCACCTAACACATTTACATACTGGAAAATCAATAGCTAATTTATGATTAAAATTCATTATTTGATCAATTAAAAACTTTTCCCAATATCTACATCGAATCTATTCATTACTTTGTAATTACCTACACTTACACTTCTCGAATTATCAAATCTAAAGTGCCAATTGATCAAGATCAATTTTTCCTAATTATTACATTTTTCAAGGCTGATTAGTAGGGTTTTAAGAAATCAATATAATTCTGGAAAAAATGGGCAAGAACCAAGAAACAAAACGCCCCTTTCTTGCACATAGGCACACGCACTAACACCTCACTGTGGCCAAATTGGGGCTGATTTAAAATCAGTTTTGAGATCCATTAAAAATCTAGAAAATTTACTTTAAAATATTTAAAAATTTCTCCAAATTCAAGATTTGATAATTTAGGTTTTTAATTGACAAAATTAATCAAGAAATTGAAGAAATAGGAGATCTTACACATGCTAATTGAGAGAAATGACAATGTCTCTTTCTTGGCAATGTTTGGAATCATTCTTGGAGATCAAAATTTCAGATTTGGGGCTGATTTAATTGGCAAAAATGGAAAAAATATAGTAAAGGAGATGGTACACAATCTTAAGGAAAAAAGAAGAAAGAGATGGTAAAAGGGGGGGTGTAGGCAACAGAAAAATTGAGAAAAGAAAGAAAATTGAAGATCAAGGAAGAAAGGAGGGGGAGGAGCGAATAGGGTGAGTAAAAATAGAATAAATGTAATATCCCGAATTAGGGGCCTAATCGGAATAGTGGTTTCGTGACCACAAATCCGAGATAGATATAATTATTTTATAATTATTTTGATGTTTATGATATGATTGCATGATTGTGTGAAAATTTCGTGATGAAATCCTATGCCTAGAGTGCTTAGATTGAAATGAGGGACTAAATCGAATAATTTGTAAAACTTGCATTCTAGGAGTTTTTAGTATGAAATTGTTTTGGAATATTAATGAGGAGGTGTTAAATAGCAATTTGACCAATTTCTAAGTCTATGGACAAAAATTGGACATGGATGGAATTTTTGAAAGTTTAGTAGTAAGGGCATTTTGGTCATTTAGTTATTAAAATGAATTAAAAACAAAATTAAAAGCCAATTTTGTCCATCTTCTTCATTAGGCCGAAATTTCAAAGGGTTCTCCATAGCTAGGGTTTGTTTCAAGCTTCCAAGCTCCATAGTAAGTGATTCCAATCCTCAGTTTTAATGTTCTTTACGTTTTGGAATCCCCAGAGCTCGATTAAGCTTATGCTAGCAATAATTCAACCTAGGGTTCATATTTGGAAACATACACATTGGTGAAATTTGTGTATTTTGGTGTTTTATGATAGAAAATGAGGTTTTAAATTATGTTAGACAACTTGTACTACTCGGTTTTAAGCAAAAGCGAGTAAAAAGGGCTTAATCGATAAAAATACCTAATAGTCATAAGTACATGTTAGAGTGTGAATTTGATGTTACCATAGAAGAGAAAAATGATCAGCATGTCATAAAACACAAGAATAAGTGATGAAGTTTAATTCCTGAGCCTAGGGGCAAAAGTGTAATTATGCAAAAGTTTAGGGCAAAAATGTAATTTTTGAAAGTTTGCATTAAATGTTGTTTTGATGAATGTATGTATTAAATAAGATTAATTTGGCATTATAGATCAAGAGAAACGAGATTCAAGTCGCGATCGAGGGAAAAATAAAGTTTCACGGAAGAATAGGCTCGATTCTTTAATAATTTTGTACCGAGGTAAGGTCATGTGTAAATGTAGTAACATAATTGTCATTTTAATTAAATTAATGATATTTATATGATATGATGATTATTATTATGAAATATTATGCTTTGTGGTTATTGTTGAGTAATATGCAAATTATGTTTATTACTTGTTAAATATAAATTGCTACCGAAAAGTGTCGGTTTCGATATTCTATGGAAGGCTAAGCAAGGATATGTGATCGAGGAAAAAGCCCGTTTGAACCTTGGGAATAGATTAGAATACAAGTGACATGTCACTAGGATGGTTGAGTTTGAACTCGTTGAGTTGAGTCAGAGTTCGTGAGATATAACTAGGCATCCGAGCTCGTTGAGTTGAGTCAGGAGTTCACTTATGGGGCGGGTTACATGGTAGCTTGGCTACATAAGTTCCATGAGCTATTGAGTTTGTCTAGTGCATGGTATGGCTCTTATGTTCATGAGATCAAGCGTATTCGAATTATATTAGATGTGTTCAACGTGGTAAATCTTAAGTGAATAAAAAGAAGGCCTAAAATGAAGGTGACATGTTGGTAAGTGTGGTAAATGAGAAAATTTGACGGGTATGTGCTTAAACCCTCGGGTTGAGAACTTGGTATGATGAAATCTTAGAAAGATATTAAATAAAATGAAATATGAATGTCTTGGTGTTGTTTATGCAAATAATATTTTTGTGGGATTGTGTGATTATGTTACTTGCTATTTGCATGTGAACTTACTAAGCATTTGTGCTTACTCCCTCCTTTTCTTTCATTGTAGTTTTGACAAGCCTAGGCATGAGAATCGGGATAGGTCGAAGACTCGTTCACACTATCAGAAGGCCTAAATTGGTAAAATGGCTTGTGTGTTTTGAATGTGGCATGTATGGCATAAAATACTCATTTGTGTAAATGATCTTATGATATGGCTATGGTTTGGCAAGAAAAGGGTTTGTAAATGATTAGCCATTGGAATGGCCAATCTAAGTCATATTTGATGTTATGTATGTTTAAAATGATATTTAGTCCATGAAAATCCTTAGTTAAGTAAAAATTTGCCATAAAATAGAATCACAGCGAGCGTAGGTGATGTAAATTTGAAAAATCACTAATAATAGTAAAATGGAATTAAATGATGAGTCTATTTTTCATATGGATTGAGCAAAAGCAGTATATGAATTATATTTTATGAGATATTTGAATTTTTGTGAAAACAGGGCGAGTGATTCTGGATCCCCTATTCTTAATTTAAAAATTCATAATAAATTTTAAATAAATAATTAGAAGTCATTCTTTATATGTACAGATTTCTTATTGAGTCTAGTTTTAAGAGAAACAAACATCATAGACATTGAAATTCTGTACAGAGAGATATCTAATTCGTAATACATAGAGGTCGAGAGCGAGTCGAACCCTAAAAGAGAGGAGACTTTAACTAATAAAATGTACTAATTGGCTTGACCAAAAATTCTAGAAAAATTTAGTAAATAGATATATGAGTCTAGTTTGAGTAAAATTTACAGTAATTGGATTTCAAGTTTCAGAAACTTGAGATATGAATTTTAAGCTCATGTGGCGTAGATTGCGACTTATTTGAAATTTAAAAAAAATTGTTTGAGTGGTTTAAGTAATGAATTAAATCATAACACCTCGTGTTCGAATCCGTGTGGCGATCAGTCTGCAGGCGTTATATTTGGTGGTATCGAGCGAGTTTAGTCGGTTCTCGGACTAATGTGTTATATGTACGGGTTTTGCTATACATGCCATATATATAAATTGTGATAGTGGAACGACTTCCGACCTTTTAAATGATTTTTAATAGTAAATGGATCCCGATCCGATTGTGGTCGATGATGTAGAAGTAATGCACCGGCTCCGGTGAAGGAGGCGGTGCCAGCTGAAAATCCACCTCCTACCGCCGGTCGAGAGGAGGAGAAGGGCTCGGGAAGCCTTTCTCCGGATGATGAGTGCTGGTATCTTTTGAGTTCGTTAAATACGAACCCGAATGCAAAACCTCCCCACCTCCTCGATTCCTCAACTTTGTACCCCAGATGCCTCAAGGTGTAGATCGATGAAATTTCCACGAACTCCGTTGACAAAATCCAGTAAACAAGGCGCCAAGAAGAATTCGGGGCAAATATTGATGATGATGCCGAAAGCGAGTTTTGGCTCGAGAATTCTATTGAGTATTTGATGAATTGTCTTGTACACTGAAGAATTCTTGAAATGTGCTATATCATTGTTGAGGATTGACTTATCATTAGTGGAAGACATTGACTTGATGGTACCTAAAGAGAAAGTAACTTGGGAGTTCTTTCAAGAAGAATTTGGAAGAAATACATCGATTGAAAGATTTGTTGATCAAAAGCGTAAAGTTTCTTGAGTTGAAGCGAGGGAACATGTGAGTTACTAAATCGAAAGGAGTTTGTCAAGTTGAGTAAGTATGCTAGAGAATATATTTCTATAGAAGCTAAAATGTGTGGAACGATTTGAAGAGCGGACTCAATGAAGACATCAAAGTATTTGTTGGGATTCTTGAATTAAAAGAAATGGTAGTAATCTTGGTTGATCGAAGCTTGCAAGGCTAAAGAACTACTTAAAGAGAAGAAAAAGGTAGAAAGTGAGACTAGAAATTGGAAGAAAAGACCGACGAAAGCGGTTCATTCTCACACGGCAATCCGGAAAATCTAGAAATATGAATCCTCGTTCACGAGTTTCGGCTGGACAATCATATGGAAATTTTAAGAAGCAAAATGTGGGTCCTAAATCTCGGACTACTGCTGCGGCTAGTGTGGGAAATCGAGATTTGTTAAGCAGGAGTGCGGCAGGTGTGTGAAATCATTTTGGCCCATGTAGAGCGAATGAATGTTTTCGGTATGGTTCTCGAGATCATTTTATTAGAGATTGCCCAGAGAGAGTTGAGAAAGAAAAATTTTAGAGTGTAAAAAGCCAGTGCAGACTTGAGGAAGATATTCGAGAAAAGGCGGAAATAAAGTAAGCCCGACAAAAATGTAGCTAGAGCTGTGGACTAAAATCGAAGCAAGGGCTCCGGCTAGAACTTATGCTATAAAGGCACGTGAAGATGCTTCATCATTTAGATGTGATTCTTGGTATATTTTCTCTTTATGATGTTAATGTTATTGCTTTGATTGATCCAGGTTCTACTCATTCATATGTATGCATGGCGGTGTTTGGTATGAATATACCGTTGAGAACACATAATTTATGATTAGAGTGTCGAATCAGTTAGGGTAAATGTGTGATAGTTGATAAAGTATGCAAGAAATGCCTTTTAATGATTAGGTCATTACTTTCCAATTGACTTGATGTTGTTTCCGTTTAATGAATTTGATGTTATTTTGGGTATGGATTGGTTGACATTGCATGATGCTATAATAAATTGCAAAGAAAAGGTTATAGAATTAAAGTGTGAAAGTGGTAAAATTTTTGGGTTGAACCGGACAAATCGAGAGGCATTATCTAGTATGATTTCTTCAATGTCGGCTCAGAGATATTTGAGATAGGGTTATGAAGCTTATTTGGCGCATGTAATTAATACAAAAGAAGTTGAAAAGAAAGTTGAATCAGTCTTTGGGTTGTGTGTGAATTTGCTAACGTATTTCGGAAGAATTCAGTGTTTGCTCTCGATCGAGGAAGTAGAATTTGGTATTGATTTGATCACAGGGAGCAGCTCAGATCTCAATTGCTCCATATAGAATGGCACCAAGCGAGTTGAAAGAATTAAAAGTCGCATGATTGCAAGAGTTAAGCGATAAAGGCTTTATGAGAGGAGTTTTTCACCTTGGGGTGCTCTGTGTTATTTGTGAAAAGAAGGATGGTTCTATGAGGTTGTGTGTTGACTATCGGCGATTAAACAAGGAGACAATCAAAAACAAGTATCCGTTGCCAAGAATTGATGATTTATTTGATCAGCTAAAAGGAGTGACATGGTTTTCAAAGATTGACTTGAGATGCAGGTACTACGATTGTAGTAAAAGAGTCGGATGTACCTAAAACTACTTTTAGAACAAAGGTATGATCATTATGAATTTTTAGTTATGCCATTTGGGTTGACAAATGCTCCTCTTTGTGTTTATAGATTTAATGAATCGCATATTTCTACCATACTTGGACAAATTTGTTGTGGTGTTTATAGATGATATTTTAATTTATTCAAAAGATGAGACAGAGCATCTTTGAGCATTTGATGATAGTTTTGTAAACTTTGAGAAATAAGCGATTATATGCCAAGTTTAGTAAAGTGAATTTTAGCCGGAAGTTGGATTTTAGGTCATATTGTTTCAGGTGATGGTATACGGGTTGATCCTAGTAAGATTTCAAAGCCATTGTTGATTGGAAACCACTTAGAAAAAATGTAACCGAGGTTAGAAGTTTCTTGGGGCTATTTGGGTATTATCGGCGGTTTGTAAATGGATTTTCTATAATTCTTTGCTCCTATGACTAGACTATTAGAAAGAATGTTAAATTTGAATGGACGAAAAGAATGTCAACAAAGTTTTGAAGAATTGAAAAAGTTATTAAGCTGAAGCACAGTGTTGGTACAACCAGAATCGAAGTTAAAAAGAATTTGTGGTGTATAGTGATGCTTCTTGAAATGGCTTAGGATGTGTACTTATGCAAGAAGGAAAAGTGGTGGCTTATGCTTCAAGGTAGTTAAAATCTCACGAAAGAAATTATCGACTCATGATTTGGAATTGGTTGCTATAGTGTTTACTTTGAAAATTTGGCAACATTATTTGTATGGTGAAAAGTGCCGGAGCATATCACGAACCACAAAAGTCTTAAATACTTAATGTCACAAAAGATTTGAATTTGAGGCAGTGAAGATGGTTGGAGTTATTGAAAGATTATGAGCTTGTTATTGACTACCATCGGGAAAAGCGAATGTGGTTCTTGATGCTTTGAAGCGAAGAAAGTTACTATTTTCTTTGAGAGCTATGAACACTCGATTAAAGGTATCGGATGATGGTTCGATTCTAGCGAGTTAAGAGTAAGACCGATGTTTTTACAAGAGATTTGTGAAGCTTAGAAAAATGACCAAGATTTGCAAGCCAAGAGAAAGAAGTGTGAAGGCGATACAGGATCGATTTTAGAATCAGTTCTAATGATTGCTTGATGTTTAAAAACCAGATTTATTATGCAGAAAAATGATGAGTTGATTCAAAGATTTTGCATGAAGCACATAATGGTTGCTTGGAAGTTCACGGGTAATACGAAATGTATAATGACTTGAAGAAAATGTATTGGTGGAGCGGAATGAAAAGAGATATCTCAGAGTTTGTATCAAAGTGCTTAATTTGTCAACAAGTGAAAAATTTGAACACCAAGTACCTTCCGGGTTACTCCAGCCTATCATGGTTCTGAATGGAAATGGGATCGGATTACTATGGGTTTTATATCGGGGTTGCGTTAACTCAGAGGAACAAAATGACATCACGGGTAATAGTTGGTGGATCGACTAAATCGGCTCATTTTATTTGATGCGTATGGATTATTCTCTTAATAAGTTGGTTGAATTGTATATCAAGTGAGATTGTTAGACTTCATGGAACACCTTTGTCAATCATTTCGGATAGAGATCAGAGATTTACTTCACGGTTTGGCAAAAGTTGCAAGAGGCATTAGGCACAAAGTTAAATTTTATGCTTGCCTTTCATCCACAAGCGATGGATAATCGAGAGAGAGTAATTGGATTCTTGAAGACATGCTCGGATGTTGCGTATTGGAATTTCAAGGTAGTTGGGAAAGGTATTTACTGTTGGTAGAATTTGCTTATAATAATAGTTATCGACGAGTTTGAAGATGGCACCTTATAAAGCTTTGTATGGGCGTAAATGTCGCACACCTTTGTATTAGACGGAGCTTAAGGAAAATCGATTTACGGGAGTCGATCTAGTTAAGGAAAGCAGAAGAAAGTAAAAGTCATTAGAGATTGCTTGAAAGCGACTTGAGACAGACAAAAATCATTATCGCGATTTGAAGAAAAGAGATTGAATATCAAGTTGGTGACAAAGTGTTTTGAAAGTATCCCGTGGAAGAAAGTTCCGGATTTGGCAAGAAAGGCAAATTAAGTCCACATTTTATTGGGCCGTTTGAAGTGATTGAGAGAGTTGGACCGGTAGCTTGCTGCCGGTTATCATCGCCATCGAATTCTGAAGATGCATGATGTATTCAGCGTATCTATGCTACGTCGGTATCGTTCGGATCCTTCACATATAATTTCACCACAGAAATTGAGCTACATATTTTGGATATGACTTACGAAGAAAGCGGAATTAAGATTTTAGCTCGAGAGGTCAAACAACTAAGAAATAAAAGTGTCGCTCTCGTATTGAAAGTATTGTGGCAAAAGCATAGAGTAGAAGAAACTACATGGGAACCTAAAGGAACTATGAGAAACCAATAGCCACACCCGTTTCTTGGTAAGATTTTGAGGGCGAAAATCCTTAAAGGGAGAGTTGTAATATCCCGAATTAGGGGAATAGTGGTTTTCGTGACCACAAATACTGAGATAGAGATAATTATTTTATAATTATTTTGATGTTTATGATATGATTGCATGATTGTGTGAAAATTTCGTGATGAAATCCTATTGCTAATAATTTTGTACCGAGGTAAGTTCAAGTGTAAATGTAGTAACATAATTGTCATTTTAATTAACTTAATGATATTTATATGATATGATGATTATTATTATGAAATATTATGCTTTGTGGTTATTGTTGAGTAATATGCAAATTATGTTTATTACTTGTTAAATATGAATTGCTCCGAAGTGTCGGTTTCGATATTCCATGAAAGAAGCGGCAAGGATATGTGATCGAGGAAAAAGCTCGTTTGAACCTTGGGAATAGATTAGAATACAAGTGACATGTCACTAGGATGGTTGAGTTAGAACTCGTTGAGTTGAGTCAGGAGTTCGTGAGATGTAACTAGGCATCAGAGCTCGTTGAGTTGATTCCGAGTTCACTTATGGATCACGGCAGCTTGAGCTCGTTGAGTTGAGTCAGGGAGTTCACTTATGGGCGGGTTACATGGTAGCTTGGCTACATAAGTTCCCTGAGGCTATTGAGTTTGTCTAGGCTGCGGGTATGGCTCTTATGTTCATGAGATCGCGTATTCGAATTATATTAGATGTGTTCAACGGGTAAATCTTAAGTGAATAAAAGAAGGCCTAAAATGAAGGTGACATGTTGGTAAGTGTGGTAAATGAGAAAATTTGGCAGGTATGTGCTTAAACCCTCCGGGTTGAGAACTTGGTATGATGAAATCTTAGAAAGATATTAAATACAAATGAAATATGAATGTCTTGGTGTTGTTTATGCAAATAATGTTTTTGTGGGATTGTGTGATTATGTTACTTGCTATTTGCATGTGAACTTACTAAGCATTTGTGCTTACTCCTCCTTTTCTTTCATTGTAGTTTTGACAAGCCGGCTTGAGAATCGGGATAGGTCGAAGACTCATTCACACTATCAGAAGGCCTAAATTGGTAAAATGGCTTGTGTGTTTTGAATGTGGCATGTATGGCAAAATACTCCTTTGTGTAAATGATCTTATGATATGGCTATGGTTTGGCAAGAAAAGGATTTGTAAATGATTAGCCATTGGAATGGCCAATCTAAGTCATATTTGATGTTATGTATGTTTAAAATGATATTTAGTCATGAAAATCCTTAGTAAAGTGAAATTTGCCATAAAAAGCAGAATCTGGCGGCGTGATGATGTAAATTTGAAAAATCACTAATAATAGTAAAAATGGAATTAAATGATGGGTAAGTTATGAAATTGAAGATTTATGAGTCTATTTTCATATGGATTGAACAAAACAGGTATATGAATTATATTTTATGAGATATTTGAATTTTTTGTGAAAGCAGGGCGGAGTGATTTCTGGATCCCCTGTTCTGACTTTAAAAATTCATAATAAATTTTAAATAAATAATTAGAAGTCATTCTTTATATGTACAGATTTCTTATTGAGTCTAGTTTTAAAAGAAGCAAACATCATAGATATTGAAATTCTGTACAGGGAGATATCTGATTCGTAATACACACAGAGAGTCAGGAGCAGTGAACAGACACTGAAATAGGGAGACTTTAACTAATAAACTATACTAATTTTCTTGACCAAAAATTCTATAAAAAATTTAGTAAATATATATATGAGTCTAGTTTCAGGTAAAATTTACATAATTGGATTTCGAGTTTTGAAACTAGAGATATAAATTTTTAAGTGATTTGTGATGCAAATTGCTAGCTTATTTGGAAATTTAAAAAAAATAAATTGTTTGAAGCGGTTTAAGTTATGAATTAAGTGCATTAACACCTCGTGTTCGAATCCGGCGACGGTCTAAGTGCAGCGTTACAATAAAATCTGATTATTTTTGTAAAATTAACATTTATATACCTAGGGTTACAAGGGCATGGATGACACACACATTAAAAACAAGGGATTTTGTAAGAATTAATTATTTTGATGGGAAAGGATTGAACTTGGGACCTTAATTTAATTTTTATACTTTTCCATTTATCAATTAACCACTAGGCTATTTCCTTATTTTTAAATAATTTTACAATATTTATTTTTAAAACAAGGCGTGTCACATATTAGGGTTTGAGGCAAAATTTACAAAATAAAAAAATGAGTACGATAGAAAGGATTTGAACTTGGGTTTCAAGAAATATTTCACTACCACTTAACTAACAAACCAATACCCCATTTTTTTCCTAAAAATGCATAGATAATCTCAAAATTTAGGGCATGACAACTCTCTCTCGGTTTGAACTGATTCTACTAACCGCTAATTTTTGGGATGTTACAAAAAAATTATTTAAAATTCATCCGATTACTCCTCCAATAGTCGCGTCTATGTCCTAACCTCGAGGGTTATCCGAAATGTTAGAAAGTTATAGAGTGAGCTATTTAAGCCTAGTAATGAGTACTAACTTAAGTAGCATGAAATTTAAGTCATACATTTCATAAAAATAAGCAGAATCTATATAGAAACACAATTTCATAGATAGTAGTATGCATGATGATGTCAATGTAAAGTTTCACTGTCGGTGCAAACTTTTCAAAAACGTTCCTACCCAACTCTGCTACACACCATATAAGAGTTTCCCAAATCTTGTCCATCCAATAACACACTAATATTGTGGACAAGTCACTTGATAATGTAGACAAGTTTGTGAATCTGATTATGTGGACAAGCCACCATAATCACGGATAACCGCCAAAAATATGGTTAAACCACGAATGTGCGGATCATTAAAGCGCGAATCTTCTTCCTTATAATATCGTCCCAATCCCATGCATGTGGGCTTACACGAAACAAAAATTTTTAGTGGGCATGCTTAACATGCGAATTAGATTTTTATTACGAAACAGTACAATGGGCATGCTTACCATGCCAATTACATTTCTATTAACAACATTAGAGGCATTTTTTATTTTTCATACTTATCAAAATAGATTGAAATACTCATGGTTTTTCATGATATCAATTTTTCTTGATCATATAATGCTATTAAATCACATAACATAAGTGACAGAACATATACATAATATTTGATCTATTAATATAACACGCAAACACTGTAACATCCCACCTGACAAAGTGTAACACCCCTCACCCGTATTCAATGCCAAAATAGGGTTCTGAGAATTAATGAACATATTATACAATTACACACATTTCGCATACATTTTAAAATTTCATATAATCATCAAACAACAACATTCATATCATCCCTAATACGAGCCTACGATGCCCAAAACATGCATTCGGAGTGGTTCGGGACTAAACCGATAACTTTAGAAACTTTTAAAACAAATAGAAAATTTTCACAAAAAATAGGGTTCACACGCTTAGTATGGTCCATTTGTAATAGCCCGTTTTTGGGTCAAATCAGAACAGCGATTTTGAGACCATAAATTCGAAGTAGAAATATTTTTTTTACTATTTCTTTAAGGTCTACAGCATGGTATAATTGTGTGAAAATTTCGTTAAGAAAT
Organism: Gossypium anomalum; assembly: GCA_025698475.1. Taxonomy (NCBI): domain Eukaryota; kingdom Viridiplantae; phylum Streptophyta; class Magnoliopsida; order Malvales; family Malvaceae; genus Gossypium; species Gossypium anomalum. The sequence continues at coordinate 67,974 of JAOWAC010000044.1, forward strand.
TTTATCGATTGAGTAGTCAATTTGACTAGAAGGACTAAATTGCAATAGGTACAAAGCTTGAGTTCTATAGGCTAAAGGTAGTAAATTGTTATGAAAGTCTAAATTGGAAGTCCTTAAATGGTAATTAGACCATTATACTTTAGTATGGACAAAAATGGACATGGTTATGGAAAACTTTCAAAGTTTAAGTGAATGGCATTTTGGTAATCTAGTAAATAAAGACAAAATTAACAAATAAAGTGTCCATCTTCTCCAATTTAGTCCCCATAGCCAAAAATTGCAAGAGAAGACCTAGCTAGGGTTTGGCCAAGCTTCCAAGATCGATTGTAAGTCCATCTTTTCCAGTTTTTAATGATTTTACGTTTTTGTGAATGTTGTAACTTGATCTAGCGATTCTAAGGACTACTTTGAAAGAAAATCAAAGTCTAAAATTTTACCCATGTTGAAGAAGCTTGTATTTTGATGTTTAATGGTAGAAAATGCATGTTTGTTCTTAGTTAAATAACATTTACAAAGTGATTTTTGATGAAAATGTCAAAAAGGACCTATTTGTAAAAAGTTGTAAAATGTCACGGTAAAATGTGAATAAATAGAAAATGTAGGTTTTCATGAGCATGAAAAGGTTCAGCTAGGCTTGGGTAATGAGAAATCGAATGAAAATCATTTCTACGAGCCTAGGGACTAAAATGTAAAATGTCAAAGTTTAAGGGTAAAAATGTAATTTTTGTCATAGTGTGTTTTTGGGTTGAATTGAATAATGTGATAATTAAATAAGTTAAATTTGATATTATAGATCAAGAAAAATGAGGTTTGATTTTAGGACCAGAGGTAAGAACAAGGTTATGGACTAAATTGAACCAATAGACATTTTTAAAACCAAGGTAAGTTAGTATGTTAAATAAGCTTTAATATAATTGTATTTAAATGCTTCTGCGTGAACTATGTGATTGACTATGTGGAAGAGTTTAATTTTATGAAAGAGTTCGAGCGATGATTAGACATGTAAGAAATCTCGTTGGAACCTTAGGAATAGATTAGATACAAGTGACATGTCACTAGGGTTACAATGTGTTATGTGATTATATGATCCGGGTGCTGGTCCTGTATGTCCTACCTGTGGTTGAGTATACCAGCATATGTTGCAATTACTTGATAGCTTGTGTAAGCGACATCATATAGCTATATCTGGGTATGCGACGACTTGTGTGAGCATGCCGTCGGTACCTCGAGAGCGAGCAATTATGAGATATGAGACTTAAGTAGCATTAGCTACATATGTGGCACTTAGTGTGAAAAACTCTCGAGTATCTGAATTTATTATTTCGATTGGTTCACGGGTATGTCAAAAATGAGAATACGTGTAAGTTCATTTCGATAGGGTACATGTATGTCCATAAAGCTTATGTTTATTGAATCTCGAGAAATGATGAATTTAAGGTAATTTGTAAAGGAATGAATTATGATTGTGAAACTTATGGTAAATTATATCATCTTATATTTTATCCTTTGAGCGTTGATTGTATGGTATGGCTTGCTTATTTCTTGCATACGGACTTACTAAGCTATATAGCTTACTCGGTTTATTTTCCAAGTTTTATAGTGTCGCCAAGCTAGCTCGGATTGGGGATCATCAGAGATTTGCCTCACACTATCAAAACTATCATTTTGGGTATTGATGAAATTTAACATTTTGAGTGTATGGCATGTATAGGGACTTGGTCATTTCGTTATATGTGTCATTATGAATTTGGCCAAATGTATTGGCTTGTAATTTTCAAAGGTTTGATGTGGCCTTTGGCCATGTAACTTAGTTCATTTTGGTTGAATTGGTTTGTGTTTATATGTTATATATATACGCATGTATATGCCAAAGCCTTGTTGGTATGGTTTTTCAATACTTAGGAAATGGTTGAATGTGGCTTTTGGTTTTGTTGTTAAATGGTTAAATTGGTATTTTGATATGTTAGAAGACTCAAACTAAACTTGGCTTGAAGAAGGTATTGGTGTTGATACTTTTTGTTGTGAGGTTGGTATGATTTGGTTTGGTGGAATATGATGTTGTAAGTATGTTAAGTGTTGACAATGAAATGTTATGCTCTAACCATGATTGTGGATGTTTTAGTTGCCCAACTATGCCATGAATTGTGCCATTGAATTGGTGTAAGTGTAGGTGTAAATGAGGGTGGCAAATGGCTTGGTAAATAGCCTTTATTTTATCTACATAGGTAGACACACAGGCATGTGTCTAGGCCGTGTGTGACATACGGTCTGCCCCATGGGCATGTGTTCCGGCCTTCTATCCCAATCACCTTCATTTTGAGAAATAGAATGCTCAAAATTGAGTACACAGCAAAAAGCGGGTGTGTGTCTTAGCGGTGTGAGGACACGACCTCAAGCACGGGCGTGTGTCCCGACTGTGTGAAGACTGCACTTATTTTATGAAAATTAAATTATCCATACGGCCTAGCACATGGGCCTGTGACTTGGCCGTGTAACTTCAATTTCCTTATGACTTGCAAGTTAGAGAGTTACACGGGTTAGGGACACGGGCATGTCCCAAAACCAAACGGGCGTGTGAACCCTATTTCTAGCAAAAAAATTTTAAGTTTTGTAAAATTTTCCTAAGTGCTTGATTTAGTCTTAAACCACTTTGGAAGCATGTTTTGGGCCTCATAGGCTCGTATTAGGGACTTTATGATTGAATAAAAATGATTTTAATTTGGATGCAAATTTATGACTCAGAATTGTATGTTTGCTTGTGATATGAGTCTGGTAATGTCTCGTATCCTGTTTCATCGTTGAATACAAATAATGGGTGTTACATTTAGTGGTATCAGAGCCATGGTTTAGTCGATTCTTAGACTAACCTAGCGCGTGTAATAGTATAGCTATACATGCCATGTAACGCCCCAAAAATCCTGAAACACAAAAATCCCAAAATCCTGAAATTTCTTTGTTTTCGGTTTTGATAAAAAATGTGTTTTATGTTCCTAGTCATGTGATAATTGTAGTAGGTCTTAATTAAGGTTTGAGTTCAAACCTAGGAATAAATGAAATTATAGTTTAATTATTAAAAGAATCAAGGTTGGCAAGTAGTTGGGCTTTTAAATAAAAAGAAGGAAAAATAGCATCAAAAGCCACATGGAGGAGTGGCTAAGTGACACCACTTAGAGTAGGGAGGTGACGTTAGTAGCTAGCAAGGAGATCAAGGTTTGAATACTAGCTTAGTATTTTTAGAAGTTAAATTTTGGCCTTCTAGAAGGATAGTAGTGGCATGAAAGAGGACTCCAAGGAAGTGTTGGAGAGAGAAAATTAAGGAAAAGATCAAGGGTCATCGGGAAAAGCGAGGAGATGAGAAGGAGAAGTGATGGAGCTGAATTGGGAATTGGGCATGGAAAATTCAGCTATAAGGGCTATAAATAGGGCTGAATACTGAGGTTGTCGAGACTCTTTGCCGAAATTCTTCTTCACCTTGTTGCCATAAACCCCCTTTCTCCAAAAGTCGAAAACCCTTTTCTTTTTAAGATCCAAAAGCAGAAAACCCTTTTGTTTTTCTTTCTTTTCTTTCTGCGATTTCTATTCTTCTCTACACAATTTTCTTTCTTTCACTTAGCCGATTTCTTCTTCTACTCTTCTTCTTTAATTTGTACCAAATAAACCTTATTCGTCATACTAAATTTGAAAAGCCGAAAAGCCGAGTCTCTCAAGGGTTGAATACTCTTTGACCGAATCTAGTGTAAGTGTTACTCTTCCAATCGATTTTCTTTGCTAGGTATCGATTATTGTCCTCACTCTTTCAATCAGCTGTGGTAGGGAATTAGTATCGGATCTCAAATCTTAGCTCTCTGTCGAAATTGCTCTTTAGGTGTTTGCGATCTTGGTAAGTATTCCTCATCCATTGGCTAAGGTTGGCCGAATAGCCATAGTAAGGTAAGAGGACTTGTGTTGGATACGAGTCACCTATTATTCGGGTTTTAATAGTTACGACAAGTGCAGATCTAGGAGTTGATTGTGGTTAGTGAAGGGGTTGTTATACTTATCGTGCAAGGTAAGGTTAAGGTGAGATTCTAGCTTTTGGTAAAGTATTCGATAAGTATGCAAGATTAATCTTTGAGTGTTATCGATTGTAGGTTTGGACTAAGAAGATCACATCATGCTTGCTTACCAGGTGTGTACATACACTGCACATACACTATGAATCGGCAAAAGCCGAAATCTTAGAAATAGAAATATCGAAATGCAGAAATGCCAAAAAGTGAAAGTTTGGCTACTATGGTCTTGAGTGCGCAAACACTCGTAAGGGAGAGATTGATAGGTTTCCTAAGACCTCACGGGTGATTTCGTGGACTTGGGTTGTGATTTGGCCATACAAGTCGAAATGGGCTAAATGGGCCTGATGGGCTGTTGGGCCCACATAGGCAAAAACTAAATATTGATGCTATGTGATAGGAATTTGTATGTGAGCATGAATATGAGCGTATTTGGGCCCTAACTTGAGGCATATAAATGTGTCACGAGCCTAATGGGCCATATAAATGTGATTTGGGCCTAATGGGCCATATACAAGTGATTTGGGCCTAATGGGCCATATGAATATGATTGGGCTTAATGGGCCGGATACAGGTATGTGAATTTGTTGGGACTTTGTAAGGGGTTTTGGGCCTAGTATATGATAACTACATAAGACTTAATTAATATTTTGCGACCATGGGCGGCTCAAAGGGTTAAGGTGTGGCAGCGGTATATGCATGTCTAGGATTGGATCTAGGGAGCTTGGTACTTAAGCGATCTTAATGACCCACCTCCTCTTCTCTGGAATCCTACCTGGTGCATAGTATTCGTTCATCTTGGCTCGCGGGACTTGTTAACGAGGCCAAGGTAGGTGAAAACCATAATTAAGGGAAAATTATTGAAATGCCCCTAATGGTCAAAATGACCAAAATACCCTATGTGTTAAATGTAATTTTATGGATGTGACATGCATACATATGATGTTACCTTAGGTTGCATATGGGGTGGGAACTATGGAGCAGTGAGTATATGAGGATCGCATGATTGCACGACAATCGTGGATCCACAGACGACTTTAAAGCCCAATATGTAAATAAGGGTAGCTCCATAATCGGGCTACCATTGGTGTGTGGGTGGGTGGGTTGATGTTCATATCCCCATATAGTGTGATGGGGGCGGGGCTGGTGTGTAGCGGATGGATAATTTGGATGGGATTGCATTGCATGTTTAATGATTTTCTTGAATGCTTGTTTCCATCGAAAGTTGTACACAACGAGTTTGCGAAAACTCACCCCTCTTTTATTTTATTTTTGGTGATGCCCAGTAGAAGGTTCGATGTTAGGGCCCGGACTCGGATGGCCGACTAGCAAGATAATTCGGACTTGTTTTTTTTTAAGCATATAAGTTTTATTTCTTTTTAAGTATGCTTAGACCAGGTTGTAATAAGGTTTTCACTATGCTATTATTCTGGAATTGTTATTATTATTTTCACTTTGTAACCACGAGAAGTTGAACATAGATTTCTTAAATTATAGTATGTTTTCTACATTTCTGCAACTTAATTTTTAAATGATAAAGTTTTCTTAAATCAAATGTTTCAAACAAGGCTTTATAAGCTGAAAGGTGTGTTTATTTTTAAGTTAATTAAGGCTCCTTTTGTTTAAGAAGGGTTTTCAATGAAAACACAATTTTTCGTTAAAACACTTCAATTCAATGAAAACATAATTTTCGTTAAAACACTTCAATGTGACCGCATGATTTGGCCATAACATGCAAATTTGGGTTTGGGGTGTTACATGCCATATATAAATTGTGATAGTATGACGACTCACGACAATATAAATTGTGTTCTCATATAGTAAATAGACCTCGATCGAGAAGTAGGCGACTGTGTTGAAAGTAATCTGGCTCTCGCTCAAGAGGCAGTGTCATTTGAAAGTAGACCGATGAGCGATTAGTCGAGGAGGAGAGGATAGGAAGCCTTCTTCCAAAGGATGAATGAGTGGTTTCTTTGAGTTTGTTCGAACAAATCTAGCTGCCCGACATCCTCCACCCCAACCTAACCCCATGATCGGTTCTCGTAGCTCCCAAAATGTGGAATTGGTAAGACTAAATAAGCATCCAGTTGATAAGATTCAAAAACAAATGGTGAAGAATTTAGAGCCAATGTTGACGATGATCCCAGAGAGGCGAGTTTTGGCTTGAGAACTCCATCGGGGTATTTATTGAGCTTTCTTGCACAGGATGAGTACTTGAAATGTGCTATATCACTCTTGAGGACTTAGCATACTAGTGGTGGAATACTCTTGTATACGTAGTGCAGGAAGAAAAAAGTTACAGGGTTTCTTCCAAAAAAGAGTTGAGAAAGAAATATATCAGTCAACGGTTCATTGATCGAAACATAAGGAGTTTCTAGAATTGAAGCAAGGCAGTATGTCTGTGATTTGAATATGAGTGAGAGTTTGTTAGGCTCAATAAGTATGCTCAGGGAATGTGTCTCCACCAAGGCTATCATGTGTAAGAGATTCGAATATGGGTTGAATGAAGATATCAGATTGCTAGTTGGGATTTTAGAATTGAAAGAATTTGTTGTGCTAGTCGACCGAGTTTGCAAGGCTGAAGAGCTGAGCAAAGAAAAGAGAAAGGCTGAGTTTGAGGCTAGAGACTCATGAAAAAGACCAATGAATAAGTCATTTCAGTCTTTGCCAAAGAAATCAAGGGATTTGTATGCAGTTCGAATGCTTGGTGGGTATCCCAATAGAGATTGTGGGAAGCAGATTTTGAGTTCTAGGGCCCAAACTACGTTAATAGCGAGCATTGGTATTGCTAGGTCTAATAGATTTGAATGCCAGCATTGTGGTAGACAACATCCAGTGAATGTAGGATGAATAATTGGGCTTGTTTTAAATGTGGCTCCCAAGATCACTTTGTTGAGATTGCCCTAAAATCACTTGAGAAAGATAGTTTCTAGAATGAGAGGCCGAGTAATACTGCCACTAGAGGGAGGCCACCGAGAAATACTAGAAGTGGGAACAGTAGTAGAGGTGTAACGAAAGAATTAACTGTGAGATCAGAGGTTAGAGCACCTACTAGAACTTATTCTATTCAAGCTCGTGAAGATGCATCATCGCTTTGATGTTATCACTAGTACATTTTCTCTTTATGATACTAATGTAGTTGCATTAATTGATCCTAGATCGACTCATTCTTATATTTGCATGAATTTGGTATCTAGTAAGAATTTGCTGTTGAGTTTTACGAGTATGTGATTAAAGTGTCAAACCCCTTAGGCAAATATGTTCTAGTTGATAAAGTTTGCAAGAGTTGTCCTTTAATGACTAAGGGTTACTATTTTTAATTTGAATTAATGCTTTTGGCATTTGATGAGTTCGATGTAATTCTTGGAATGGATTGGTTGACTCTACATGATGTCGTAGTGAGCTGTAGATGAAAGAATATTGAATTGAAATGTCAAAATAATAAAATTCTTTGGATTGAATCGGATGAGTCAAGTGAGTTACCTATTGTAATTTTTTTCGATGTCGGCTTAGAGGTATGCAAGAAAAGGTTGTGAAGCTTATCTTATGTATGTCTTTGAATACGAAAAGTGGTGAATTGAAGATTGAATCTGTGTTGGTAGTTTGTGAATATCTAGATGTATTCCCAAAGGACTTGTATGGATTGCCACCAATCGAGAGGTTGAGTTTACTCTTGATTTGGTACTGGAGGCGCAAGGATATCGATAGATACGTATGGGATGGCTCGACTAAATTGAAAGAATTGAAGTCTCAATTGTAAGAGTTGATAGATAAGGGTTTTGCTAGACCAATTTTTTCTCCACAGGGTGCACGAGTGTTATTCATTAAGAAGAATGATGGATCCATAAGACTTTGTATTGATTATCGTCAACTTAACAAGGTTACGATAAAGAACAAGTATCATTTACCAAGGATTGATGATTTTTTTGACCGGTTGCAAGGGACAACGGTGTTCTCGAAGATAGATTTGAGATCGGCTATTATCGGTTGATAATTAAAGACTCGGATGTGCTAAAAACTGCGTTCAGAACGAGGTATGGGCATTATGAATTTGTTGTTATGCCTTTTGGATTAACTAATGCTCCTACCATTTTTATGGACTTGATGAATCGAATCTTGATTTGTATTTGGACAAGTTTGTAGTCGTGTTTATTTATGGCATCATGATTTATTCCCAAGATAAGTCAGAGCATGTTGAACATTTAAGAATCGTATTGCGGACTTTGAAAGATAATAAATTGTTTGCTAAGTTCAGCAAAAGTGAGTTTTGGCTCCAAGAAGTCAAATTCTTGGGGCATATTGTTTCAATGGAAGGTATAAGGGTTGATCGATTAAGATTTTATGAGTTGTTCATTGAAAACCACCGAGGAATGTATCAGAAGTTAGAAGATTTTTTGGGCTTAGGTACTTATTATCGATACTTTGTTAAGGGATTTTCGATGATTGCTCCACCTATGACCAACTTGTTATGAAAGGATGTGAAATTTGAGTGGTCTGAGAAATGTCAAAAGAGTTTTGAACAATTAAAAACGTTGTTGACTGAGGCACCAGTGTTAGTGCAACCTGAGTCAAGGAAAGAGTTTGTGATTTTCAGCGATGCGTCATTAAACGGTCTTGGTTGTGTATTAATGCAAGAGGGTAAAGTGATAGCTTACAGCTCGAGACAGTTGAAACCGCATGAAAAGAACTATCCAGACACACGACTTGGAATTGGCTGCCATTGTGCTTGCTTTAAAAATTTGGCGCACCATTTATTCAGTGAAAAATACCACATCTTTCTATGATCACAAGAGCTTAGAGTACTTGATGACTCGAAAGGACTTGAATCTACGACAATGGAGATGGCTCGAGCTATTAAATGATTATGAGTTGGTAATCGATTATCATCCAGGAAAGGCGAATGTAGTCGCCAATGCTTTAAGTAGGAATTTTTTGTTTGCTTTGAGAGGAATGAATATGCGACTAAATTTATCTGATGGTGGTTCGATTCTAGCTGAGTTAAAAGCTAGATCGGTATTTCTTCATCAAATTTGTGAAGCTTAGAGATGTGACAAAGAACTCCAAGCTAAAAGAGTTCGGTGTGAATCAACTAGTGATTGGACTATCGAGTTAGGACCAATCATTGTTTGATGTTCGAGGTAGGATTTGTGTACCAAAAGACAGAGCTTATTCAGAAAATCCTTCACGAAGCACACAGTGGCTGTTTGTCTATTCATCCAGGAAGTACGAAGATGTACAATGATTTGAAGAAATTATATTGGTGGTCGGGTATGAAACGAGATATTTTGAATTCATATCAAGATGTTTAATTTGTTAACAAATAAATGCCGAACATCAAGTACCTTGGGTTTACTTGACCTATGATGATTTCTGAGTGGAAATGGGACGAATTACAATGGATTTTGTGATTGGATTACCTCGACTCTGAAGAAGAAATATGTTATTTAGAGTCGTTATTGATAGATTGACAAAATCGGCTCATTTTATTCGATGACGTACCGACTATTCACTTGATAAGTTAGCTGAATTGTATATTGCTGAGATTGTTAGATTACACGGGGTGCCTATTTCTATTATTTCAGATAGTGATCCAAGGTTTACGTCTCGATTTTGGAAAAAGTTGCAAGAGGCTTTAGGCACAAAGTTGAATTTTAGTACCGTATTTCATCGGTAAACCGATGTTCAATCTAAAAGAACAATTGAGTTCTCAAAGATATGCTTTATTGTTGTGTTTTGGAGTTCGAAAGTAGCTAGGAAAAATATCTATCTTTAGTCGAATTTGTTTATAACAATAGTTTTCGATCGAGTATAAAGATGGCACCATATGAGGCATTGTATGGCTGCAAGTGTCGAACTCCATTATACTGGACCGAGTTCAATGAGAGACAGATTCACGGGGTTGATTTGGTTAGATGAATCAAAGAAAAGTAAAAGTGATTCATGATTGTTTGAAAGCGACTTGAGATAGGACAGAAATCATACACGTATCTAGTACGAAAGGAAATTGAAATTCTAGTCGGAGATAAGGTATTTCTAAAAGTGTCTTTGTGGAGAAAATTCTTAGGTTTGGTCGCAAGGGTAAACTGAGTCCTCATTTTATTGGTCTATATGAGGTTATTGAAAGAATAAGGCAGGTGGCATAATGGTTAGCTTTACCAATAGAGTTAGAAAGGATCCATAATATGTTTCATGTATCGATGTGGTGCCGTTATCGATCATATCCTTCGCACATAATTTTACCATGAGAGGTTGATATTCGACCGATATGACTTATGGTGAGGAACCGATCAAGATTTTAGCTCGAGAGGTTGAGCAGGTTGAGAAATAAAAAAATAGCCCTAGTCAAAGTCTTGTGGCAAAGACATAAGGTCAAAGAGGCTCACGTGGGAACCCAAGGAAGCTATGAGAAAATAGTACCCAAACCTCTATTCTAGTAAGATTTTTGGGGACGAAAATCCCTAAAGGGGAGAGTTGTAACAACTTATTTTTGGGTCAAATTAGAATAGTGGTTTTGAGACCACAAATCTGAAGTAGAAATATTTGTTTTACTATTCTTTTAAGGTCTACAAAATGATAGAATAATTGTGTGAAAATTTTGTTAAGAAATTTTATCGATTGAGTACTTAATTTGACTAGAAGGACTAAATTGCAATAGGTGCAAAATTTGAGTTCTATAGGCTAAAGGTAGTAAATTTTTATGAAATTCTAAATTAGAGGTCCTTAAATGGTAATTAGACCATTATACTTTAGTATGGACAAAAATGGCCATGGTTAGGCAAAAATTTCAAAGTTTAAGTGAAGGGCATTTTGGCAATCTAGTAAATAAAGATAAAATTAACAAATAAAAGTGTCCATCTTCTCCAATTTAGTCCCCCATAGCCGAAAATTGCAAGAGAAGACATAGCTCAAGTTTTGCCAAGCTTCCAAGCTCGATTGTAAGTCTGTCTTCGTCCTGTTTTTAATGATTTTTACGTTTTTTTGAATGTTGTAACTTGATCTAGCTATTCCAAGGACTAATTTGAAAGAAAATCCAAGTCTAAAATTTTACACATGTTGAATAAGCTTGTATTTTGATGTTTAATGGTAGAAAGTGCATGTCATTTCTTAGTTAAACAACATTTACAAAGTGATTTTGATTAAAATGTCAAAAGGGACCTACCTATAAAAGGTTGTAAAATGTGTGATAAAATGTTAATAAATGGAAAATGTGGGTTGTCATGAGCAAGAAAAAGGTTCGGCTAGGCTTGGGTAATAAGGAAATCAAATGAAAATCATTTTAAGAGCCTAAGGACTAAAATGTAAAATGTTAAAAGTTTAGAGGCAAAAATGTAATTTTTGTCATAGTGTGTTTTTGGGTTGAATTGAATAATGTGATGATTAAATAAGTTAAATTTGATATTATAGATCAAGAAAAATGAAGTTCAAGTTTAGATCGGGGAAAGAATAAGGTTGTGGACTAAATTGAACTAATAGCCATTTTTGTAACCGAGGTAAGTTCGTATGTTAAATAAGCTTTAATATAATTGTATTTAAATGCTTTAATCTTGCCTGTTGTATGACTGACTATGTGGAATATATTAATTTTATGAATGAGTTCGACAATGATTTGACAAGTTAGAAATCCCGTTTGAACCTTAGGAATAGATTAGGATACAAGTGACATGTCACTGGGGTTACCATGTGCTATGAGATTATGTGATCCGGGTGTTGGTCCTGTACGTCTTACCAGTGGCTGAGTATACTGACATATGTTGCGGTTACATGACAGCTTTTGTGAGTAGCACCGTGTAGTACATCTGGGCCCGACCGCTTGTGTGAGCAGGCCGTCGATAGCTCGAAAGCGAGAAATTATGAGATATGAGACTTAAGTAGGATTGGCTACATATGTGGCACTTAGTCGCAAAAGCGCAGAGTATCAGACTTTATTATTTGAGTGGTTCACGGGTATGTCAAAGATAAGAATACGTGTAAGTTCATTTCGAGAGGGTACATGTATGTACATAAAGCTTATGTTTATTGAATCTCGAGAAATGATGAATTCAAGGTAATTTGTGAAGGAATGAATTATGATTGTGAAACTTATGGTAAATTATATCATCTTATATTTTATCCTTTGAACATTGATTGTATGGTATGGCTTGCTTATTTCTTGCATACAGACTTACTAAGCTATATAACTTACTCTATTTATTTTCCATGTTTTATAGTGTCACGAAGCTAGCTCGATTGGGGATCGTCGAGATTTGCCTCACACTATCAAAACTATCATTTTGGGTATTGATGAAATTTAGCATTTTGAGTATATGGCATGTATAGGACTTGGTCATTTTGTTATATGTGTCATTATGAATTTGGCCAAAAGTATTGGCTTGTAATTGTCGAAGGTTTGATGTGGCCTTTAGCCATGTAACAGCTCATTTTGGTTGGTAGGTTGTAAGCTTATATGTTATATATATATATATATATACATGTATGTGCCAAAGCCTTGTTGGTAATATGGATTTTCAATAATTAGTAAATGGTTGAATGTGGATTTTGGTTTTGTTTTTATGGTTAAGTTGGTATTTTGATTTGTTAGAAGACTCAAACTAAACTTGGCTTTAAGAAGGTATTGGTGTTGATACTTGTGGTCGTGAGGTTGGTATGTTTTGGTTTGGTGGAATATGATCTTTGTAAGTATGTTAAGTGTTGACAATGAAATGATATGCTCTAACCATGATTGTGGATGTTTTAGTTGTCCAAGTATGCCATGAATTGTGCCATTGAATTGGTGTAAGTGTAGGTGTAAATAAGGGTGGCAAATGGCTTAGTAAATAGCCTTTATTTTGTCCACACGGGTAGACACATGGGCGTGTGTCTAGCCGTATGTGAGACACAGCCTGCCCCATAGGCATGTGTTCCGACCGTGTGTCCCTGCACCTTAATTTTGAGAAACAGAATGCTCAGAATTGAGCACACGAGCAGAGACAGGGGTGTGTGTCTAAGCCATTTGAGGGACACGGCCTCAAGCACAGGCGTGTGTCCCGACCGTGTGAAGTCTGCACTTATTTTTTGAAAATTAAATTATCCACATGGCCTATCACATGGGCGTGTGACTTCAATTTGTTCATGACTTACAAGTCGAGAGAGTTACACGAGTTAGGGACATGGGCATGTGTAGTTTAATGCGTAGGTTTGTGCAAGTGTCACGATCGTTGTCAAGTAATAAGTAAGTATCGAGTTATCGTCTCCACAGGATTGTATTTGTGTTAAATCACTTAATTTTAAAATTATACTAACAACTTAGTAAGTAAAAACACAATATGATTGAGAAGTGATGATTAAAATTAAATATATTAAACTAAATGCAATGATCCTAATGCAAATTACCCAAAGTATGCAAACTATATGAATGAAATAGATTTTAGCAAAATTAATCACAATTTGCAACAATTATAACATAAATAAATTAGGACAATTACTTTAATTAAATCAATTTATTATCAACATGAAACATTGCACGGCAACTTGATCTTCCATGAGTTTGAAAACCACTTTTGGTCCTTTTAGAATCTTTTACTTAGTAAATATGCATTTTACTAATCCTTATTTACTAAGGGTTTCTTAGCATTAGTGTGAGGTAATAGGGACGTGTTAGGTTTGAAACAGTTTAATCACACAAATCTAAAAACTATGCAAACAATGAGCTTGGTTAGAGTTGTTATGCAACCTGCAATTTAATCGGATTAGGATCTAAATTGAGCATGCACATTTCAATTATATGTCCACTAGCCGTCATCCAAGTTAGGATCTCTCACTAATTCGGTGCATTTCAATCACGTATGAATGAAATCTGAGACTTGATTTTGATTGAAAACATGATACATTGAGGCACAAATAGTATAAGCATGAATCAAATAAATATTATTTAATGAAAGCAATCATCTAGCTTAAATAAAATTAAGCTAACATTGTTGTAAACAGAACAAAGAACACATAGCAAACATTTTTAGATTAAATTAAAGAAAGGAAAGATTAAAATGAAATCAAAGTGGCTATCACCCAAGACTCTGCTTTGACTAGGCTCCTTTGCTTCTTTGCTTTGCTCCTTTCTTTGATGGCTCTCAAGGTGGCGGCCAAAGGCTCTTTAAGAGGCTTAATTGCTAGAATCTGTATGAAGAGATGATGCTAGGCGTGGGGAATGGAAAAGGCTAAGAGAATTTGGAGAGAAGAGAGAATGATGAACAATGAGGATGATGGATTAGGAAATGAAGGGTCTTATTTATAGTTGAAGAGAGGAGTAGTTTGCAAAAATAGTGGATATTAACCTCTTCAAATATCATCAAATGGTGACCAGGCCATGCTTAGTGGCTTTTGACTTGATTTTTTCTTGATTTTAAGCAATTTTGGATGCCACACAATTCGGGACTAAAAATAGTATATGACCCATTTTTGAGTCAAATCAAAGCGTGGTTTGGGACCACAAATCCAAAGTTAAAATATTTATTTTCTTATTTTTTTATATTTTACATCATGATAGAATTACTATGTGAAAATTTCGTGAAGTAATTTTATCATTTAATTGCTCAATTTTAGAAAAGGACTAAATCACGTAAAATGCAAAGAAATCTTTGTTCTATTAGCTAAAGGTGTTAAATAGATATAGAACCTTAAATTTTAAGTCCTTATAAGGTAAATAGTCCAATTGTGAGTTAGTGGGCCGATATTTGGTTTCGCATTTGTGTAGATATGAATTATTTTTAATGGTAAATTAGTAAAAAGACAAATAAAGGTTAATAAAATAAAAACAAATGAAATTTGTTATCATCTTTCTCACTAGGAACCGAAATTGGAGAAGAAGAAAACCAAAGAATTAGGTTTTCCATTCGGTCACTTTGAATCCTTGATTAAGATATGGTTTTAGCTCAATTTTTTATGATTTCTATGTTTTGTAATCATTATAGCTCAATCTAGCTAGCCCGTACCTTTAATTTTGAAAGCTGTTAAAAATTTTGAGAGTTGTCATTGTTGAATCCATGTGTTCTTTGATGTATAATGTTGAAATATGAAAGCTTGATGATAGTTTTACATGTTTTGTTAAGTGATTTCTAGTGAAAATACAAAATAGGGATTAAATTGAGAAATGTGTAAAGTTAGTAGTTAAAAGTGTGAATAAATGAAAATTATGGGATTTGCTAGGGGCATTATGGCAATTCGGCTAGAATGGGTTAGTCTTGAATTTCATTAATTTGTGATTTTGTGAAATAAGGACTAAATTGGAAAAAATGTGAAATTTGTGGGTTAAAAGTGTAAATGTGTTTTAAAGTATATTTTGGACTAAATTTAATGAATAAATGATTGAATAAGTTAATTTTGAATATGATTAAGATCTAGAAAAGTGGAATACGGACTTGGATTGGGGAAAGATAAAGTTATCGACTAATCGACTCGATTTGCTATTTTAACATCAGAGAGGTAAGTTTGTATGTATTAAGCATTGTAATAATTATGCTTTAGTGCTTTGATATTGCATAAATTGTATATACGGGACTACGGGTATGTTTGACGACAAATCGGTTATTTGTGGCACTTAGTGTGTGATACGACATAGCTTCAAATACTATATGGCACTTTGTGTGCGATATTACATAACCGGCTATATATGGCACTTAGTGTGCGATTCAACATAGCTTCGGTTATGTACGACACTTAGTGTGCGAGATATCGAGTATGGCGCTTAGTGTGTGAGACATTGAGTATTCAACGGCTTGTTATGGATTAGTACTAGTTTGTACATGTATATTATGAGCTTATAATCGAAGAAGTTACAAAGTTTGTGTATAAGCTTATGAATAAGCAGTTGAAAGGTTTGTTAGTAATCATAAAGTACATGATAATATGTTTAGGTTGATGGATGTTGTATTTGTGATTAGCTAAGTTTATATTTACTAAGTTATGAAGCTTACTTTGTGTTATTTTTCTATGTTTTATAGTGAATCAAGGCTAGCTCGGATCTGGGAGTTGTTGGGAACATCATCACACTATCAAACACCTAATTTGGTACTTTTGGAATATACATTTTGGCATGTAACATGTATAGGCTAGATGTGGTATTATGGTTGTGATTATATCCATGAGATTTGGCTTGTAAATTGTATATGTTTTGGTTTGTATATATAGCCATGAGTGATAGCTTATTTTGGTATGAATGTGGTTATGGTTTTATAGTTGCTCAAATGGTTAATTGAATTGTAGAGTATAAAATGCTTGAGAAACGCCTGTGGTAAGGTATGGTTTTAGTTGTTGTGTGGCTATTTGTAAGGAAGTTATGTGAGTGTGAATTATGGTAAATGGACTATATAGATTGATATTGTTTTAGCATGTATTTGGCTAAATAAATGGTAGTGATTAGAGATTTAGAATAGATGAAATTATATTGGTATGAATTATGCATTTGATTGATGATTTTGGTTGCCTATTTGTATGATGAAATGGTACTATTTTGGTTATCTAAGTGAGCATGAATAAGGGTGGCAAATTGGCCTTGCAAATGGCCTATTTTTGTCCCACCGCAGCGAGACACAGCGTGTGTCTCGGTGTGTGTGACACATAGTGTTGTTACATGGCCGTGTGTCCTCCTGGTAATGAAATTTAATTGAAGTTATTATACTCCTATTTGGCACATGGCCTAGCACAGGCGTGTGACTTGGTACGTGTAACATAAGTCGAGAATACCCTACAATTTTGGCATGGCCTGGCACACGGGTGTGTGTGGCCACTTCGAAGGGCACACAGGCTAGACACATGGGCGTGTGGTTGGCCGTGTGGCCAGAAATCGATTATGTATGCCTGTTTCCGCATCTGATTTGAGATACGGGCTTGTTTGTAGTGTGTGTGAGGCACACGGCCTATTCACATGGGCGTGTGACCCTGTGTAGTTAAAGTTTTCTAAGTTTTCAAAATTTTCATATGTTATCGGTTTAGTCCCGAACCACTTTTGAAGCATGTTTAAGGCCTCGTAGGCCCTTATAAGGGACAATATGATTATGTTGAATGATTTATCCGAATGAATGCTTTATGCTTGAGAAATGTATGCTATATGTGGTGAATTGAATGGTAATACCTCGTAACCCTACTTTGGTGACAGATACGGGTTAGGGGTGTTACATTTATTGGTATCAAAGTCGAGTTTAGTCGTTTCTAGGACTAACGTAGCGTATGTGAGTCTATCTATACATGCCATATATATAAACTAAGATAGTGTGATGACTCACGATGTTTTTAAGCTGTGTTTTCATATAGTAATGGATCCCAATCGAGCTATAGCGAGATGAGGTTGAGAGTAATGCGCTGGTCAGTGCAAGGGACGGCGTCATCTAATTCTAGACTTGTGGTATTAGTCGGGGAGAAGAGGATAAAGAAGCCTTTCTCCAAATTATGAACGAATTGTTCACCCAATACATTCGTATGAACTGGCTACTCAACAATCTCCACTCGTCCTAATCCTCAACCCACACTTGTATCTCCTCAAGGAATCAAGCTTTTAAGATTGAATAAACCTCCACATTGACAAGATCTGCAAACACGGGTGAAGAGTTTAGAGCCAATGTTGATAATGACCTGAGAGAGTGAGTTTTGGCTTGAAAATACGATCCCAGTATTTGATGAACTTTCTTGCACACTAGCTAAATGTTTAAAGTGTGCTATATCCCTTTGAGAGATATCATGTATCGGTGGTGGAATACCTTGGTGTGCATGTAGTAACTTGAGAGAATGAGTGTCACTGGGAATTCTTTTGAGATGAGTTACGAAAGAAATATATAATTCAACGATTCTTTAATCAAAAGTATTAAGAGTTTTTAGAGTTGAAAGCAGGCGCGCATGATTGTATGGTTGAGCAAGTACACTCGTGACTATGTGTCTCTTGAAGAAATAATGTGCAAATGGTTTGTTGATGGGCTGAATGAAGATATTAAACTTACAGTGGGGATTTTAGATTTAAAACTCATGGAAGCAATATACCAAATCTAAAACTCAAGCTACATCGATATCAGTGTTGGCAATGTCAAAGATGCTAAACCCGAATGTCAACAATGTCGAAGACGACATTATGGAGATTGTTGGATGAAAAATAATAATAGAGCTTGTTATGATTTGTGGTTTGCGAGACCATTTTATCGGAGAGATTGTCTCGAGCTAAATGAGAAAGATAAATCTCGGCATGCAAGATCGAGCAATACGACAATGATAGGAGACCACCAAGAAATACGAGAAATGTATCGGTAGGGGAGGTGTGATGAGAATCTTTGCTTTTGTGAGGTCTCAGAGGCACAAGTTCTGCCCGAGCTTATGCTATTCGTGCGGGAGGAGGCATCATCTCCGGATGTTATCATCGGTACTTTCACTCTCTATGATACTAATGTGATTGCATTGATAGATCCAAGATCAATTCATTCTTATATATGTATAAATTTAGTATCTAGTAAGACTTTGCTGTAGAGTCTATTAAATTTGTGATTAAAGTATCGAACCCTTTAGGCAAATGTGTTTTGGTTGACAAAGTCTGCAAGATTTGTCCGTTAATGAATCAAGATTTTTGTTTTTCGGTTAATCTGATGTTGTTGCCATTCGATGAATTTGAAGTGATTTTGGGTATAGATTGGCTAACGATCATGATGCTATAGTGAATTGTAGGCGAAAGACAATTGAACCGAAATGTCGAATAATGAAACTATTAAAATTGAATCGATGTCGATAGTTTTCGGTTGTGATCTCGTCGTGTTAGCTCAGAGATTTGTGAGAAAAGGATGTGAAGTTTATCTTGCTTATGTACTTGATAAAAAAGTGACAGAAACAAAGATTGAATTAATACTAGTTGTGTGCGAGTATCCAGATGTATTTCCTGAAGAGTTACCAGGTTTATCACCTATCAAAGAGGTTGAGTTTGGTATTGAATTAGTACCGAAAACAATGTCAATATCGATAGCTCCGTACAGAATGGCTTCAATAGAGTTAAAAGAATTGAAAACTCAGTTGCAAGAGTTGACATAGAGGTTTTGCTAGATCGAGTTTCTCTCTCCACAGGGTGCGGTGTTATTTGTGAAAAGAAAGATGGCACGATGAGAATGTGTATAGATTATCTGGCGACTCAACAGTGTTTAAGAAAATTGATTTGAGATCGGTTTATTACCAGTTGAGAGTTAAAGACTCATATGTGCCAAAGACTACATTTAGAATAAGGTACGGACACTACGAATTTCTTATTATGCCTTTTGGACTAACACAAGCACCTGCTGTTTTTATGGACTTGATGAACATGATTTTGGGTCATACTTGACCGATTCGTAGTTGTGTTTATTGATGATATTTTAATTTACTCTCCTGATGAATCTAAGCATGCCGAGCATTTGAGAATCATGTTACAAGCTCTGAGAGATAAACAATTTTTTGCAAAGTTCAGCAAATGTGAGTTTTGGCTACAAGAGGTTGGTTTTTTGGGACATATAGATTGAAAGTCTCCGAGAAATGTATCTGAAGCCAGTAGTTTTTTGGGACTAGCTAGCTATTATAGATGATTTGTGAAAGGTTTCTCGATGACTGCGACTCAGATGACAAAATTACTTCAAAAAGATGTTAAATTTGAGTGGTTAGAAAAGTGTCACAGAGTTTGAATAGTTGAAAGCATTATTGACAAAGGCACAAGTGTTAGTTTAGTCTGAATCAGGTAAAGAATTCATAGTTTTGATGTAACGTCGTTAAGCGGCGTTTTGATGTAGGAAGGCAAAGTTGTAGCTTACGCCTCGAGACAATTGAAGCCGTACGAAAAGAATTATCTGACGCACGATCTAGAATTAGCCGCGATAGTGTTCGCATTGAAAATTTGGTGTCATTACTTGTTTGGTGAAAAATGCCATATTTATACCGACCATAAAAGCTTGGAATATCGATGACTCAGAAAGATTTGAATTTGTGACAATGGAGATGGTTAGAATTGCTAAAAGACTATGAATTAGTGATTGACTATCATCCGGGGAAAGTGAGCGTAGTTCGCGATACTTTGAGTCAAAATTCCTTATTTGCCTTACGTGTTTTGAACACACAATTAGCTTTGTCTGATGACTATTTGATAGTAGCGGAGTTGAAAGCATGGCCGTCATTTTCAAACAGATTTGTGAGGCTCAAAAAATTTGATAATGAATTGCAAGCAAAACAACCTCGAGTGTAAGTCAATTTCGATTGAGTTTCAAATAGGGCCTAATGGTTGTTTGATGTTTTGTAATAGAATATGTGTACAAGAAATTTCGAGCTCATTTGGAAGATACGAGTAGTTGTTTATCAGTACATCCGAGGAAGCTCAAAATGTATAACAATTTGAAATAACTTTATTTATGTACGACATGAAATGAGATATCTCAGAAATTGTTTCGAAATGTTTGATTTGTCATCAAGTCAAAGCTAAGCATCAAGTGTCGTCAGGTTTATTACAACCTATTTTGATTCCTAAGTAGAAGTGGGCTAGAGTAACAATGGATTTCATATCAGGTTTGCCCTTATCTCCGAAAAAGAAAGGTGCGGTCTGGGTTGTTGTTGACAAATTGACAAAATCAAATCATTTCATTCCGGTACGTATAGATTTCTCGCTTGATAAATTAGTTGAGTTGTATATTTCCGAAATTGTGAGATTACATGGTGTTCCCCTATCTATTGTTTCGGATAGAGATCCAAGATTTACTTAGCGATTTTGGAAGAAATTGCAAGAAGCTTTGGGTTCAAAGATGTATTTTATGCGCATTTCACCATAAATGGATGGTCCATCCAAAGCGAGTTATTCGGATGCTTAAGAATATGTTGCGTTGTTGCATTTTTGAGTTTGAAGGTAGTGGAGAAATATCTACCATGATTGAATTTGCTTACAATAATAGCTTCCAATCGAGTATAAAGATGGCACCGTCACGAAGCACTATCACGATTCGTAAATGTCGAACACCATTATCATCGGAGTGAGCTTAGCGAAAATAAGATTCATGGGGTTGATACGATCGAGAGAGATTGAAGAAAAAGTGAAAGTAATTCGTGATAGTTTGAAAGCGACCGGATCAGCGAAATCATGGCGGACTTGAAACTAAGAGATATTGAGTTCAGATTGGGGATAAATTGTTTTTAGAAGTGTCACCAGTGGAAAAGATATTGCGGTTTGGTCGGAAAGGGAATTGAGTCGTGATTCATCGAATCTGTATAAGATGCTGAATGAGTTGGGCAGTGGAATATCAACTATCTTTACCACTTGAGTTAGAGAAAATACATGATGTGTTTCATGTGTCGATGCTTGACGATCTTGTCTCGAACCTTCACATGTCATTTCCGATCGAGGTTGAAAATTAGTACGATATGTCATATCTTTGAAGAATCAATACGAATTTTAGCTCGTGAGATCAAAGAGGCGAGGAATAAGAGAATTTCATTAGTGAAAGTATTATGGTATCGACAAAGGGTTGAAGAAGCTACATGGGAACTTGAGGATGCTATGAGAAAACATTATCGAGCTTATTTACTAGTAAGATTTTGGGACGAAAACCCTAAAGGGGAAGAGTTGTAACTGTCTATTTTTGAGCCAAATCGGAACAGTGGTTTCGGGACCACAAATCTGAAATTAAAATATTTATTTTATTAGTTTATTAAAGTTTACAGCATGATAGAATTACTATGTGAAAATTTACGTGAAGTAATTTTATCGTTTAATTGCTCAATTTGAGAAAAAGGCTAAATCGCGTAAAATGCAAAGTACCATTCTATTAACTAAAGGTGTTAAATAGCTATAGAACCTTAAAGTTTAAGTCCTTATGAGGTAAATAGTCAATTGTGAGTTAGTGGATGATATTTGGTTTTCGCATTTGTGTAAATATGAATTATTTTTAATGGTAAATTAGTAAAAAGACAAATAAAGGTTAATAAAATAAAAACAAATGAAATTTGTTATCATCTTCCTCACTTGAACCAAATTGGAGAAGAAGAAAGCCAAGGAATTAGGTTTTCCATTTGGTCACTTTGAATCCTTGATTAAGGTACGGTTTTTAGCTCAGATTTTGATGATTTCTATGTTTTGTAATCGTTGCGGCTCAATCTAGCTAGCTTTGCACCTTTAATTTTGAAAGCTGTAACACCCCAAACACAGTAGGACATTATGGCGAATCTGCGTGTCACATTGAAGTTTTTATTGAAAACCTTGTTTTCATTGAAAACCATTCCTTAAAATGAGAAACCTTCATTAACTTATAGAAACTCCTTTCAATGTGAAAGCTTGTTTAAAACATATGATTTATGAAAACTGTCATTTTAATAAAATTTAGTTAGAGGAGATATAGAAAAACAAACTATGATTTAGGAATCCCATGTTCAACTTCTCATAACTACAACGCAAAAATAATAATCTAAATAATAACAAAGGGAAGGCCTTATTACATTCCAATCAAATTACTTAATTAACTAGAAACTATATGCTTTTTAAAAAAATAAGTCCAAGTTGTCTTGCTAGCTGGCCACCTTCGAGTCCCTCCAAACATCAAACCTTCTATTGAGCATCACTGATAAAAATAAAAGAGGAGGTGAGTTTTCGAAAACTTAGTGTGTACAACCCTCGACGAGTAACTAGCATTCATCAGTTACTATAGAATCATACATGCAATGGAATGCAGTGCAACCCACCCCAATAATCCATCCGCTAGACACCAACTCCATCCCCCGGTACACATCTTGTGGGGATATAAATATCGACCCACCCAACCGATACACATCAATGGTAGCCCGGTTGCAGAACTACCTTCATTGCAGCAAGTTGCCAATCACATATTGGGCTTAAAAGCCATCGGTGGATCCACGGTTGTCAAGCAACCATGCGATCCTCATATACTTCCTCCGTTCCATAATTCCCAACTCGGATGCAAACTAAGCGGAATATCGTATGTATGCGTGGATATCGTGTAACATCCATAAATCTTACATTCAACACATAGGGTATTTTGGTCATTTTTACCCTTAGGGGCATTTTGGTAATTTTTTTATTACGAGTTCTTACTTACATTGGCTCGTTAACAAATCGTGAGCTAAGATGAGCGAATACTATGCACGAGGTAGGACTCGAGAGAGGAGGAGGTGAGTCATTAAGCCAGCTTAAGTACTAAGCTCTCCCAAGATCCAATCCTAGACATGCATATACCCATTGCCACACCTTAACCCTATGACTTGTCTACGGTCTCAATAAATTAATTAAGTTTTATGTCTATTTAAGCGATTATCGGATACTATGCCCAAAAACCCTTACAAAGTCCTAACTAGTCTACATACATGCATATGGCCCACTAGACCCAATCTCATTCATATGGCCCATTAAGCCCAATTCACATTCGTATGGCTCATTAGGCCCAAATCACATTCGTATGGCCCACTAGGCCCAATCACTTTCATAGTCATGCTCTTATACGATTTTCCGTCACATAGCATCAATTTCTAATTTTTCCTAGTATGGGCCCCTCTGACCCATCGGGCCCATTTAGCCCAAGGCGGCGGTTGGCCAACTCACGGCCCAAGTCCATGGAATCGCCCATGGGGCCTCGAGATAACCTATTTGTTTCCCCTTTACGAGTGTTCAGCGCACTTTGAGACTACCATAGCCAAACTTTCGGCTTTTTCGGCATTTTCGAGATTTGGCTGATCTACTTGTGTGTGTGCGGTGTATGTACACACACAGTAATAAAGCGTCTTTCATGATCCTTAGCCACGAACCTACAAAATCGATATCACCCAAGATTAATCTCATATACTTATCGAATACTTTACCTAAAAGCCGAAGTCTCACCTTAACCTTACCTAAAACGCCAAGCCTTAATAGCTTTTCCTTGATCACTAATCATGAGTACTTCGGATCCGCATTGCTGTATAGTTAAAACATAACGGGTGACTTGTATCAGACATATGTCACCCTTTTTCTACTAAAGCCTATTTGGCTTACCCTCACCAAGTGAAGAACACTTACCAAAATCTCACACCTAAGAAGCAAATCAGTGAGGATCCAAAGACTAGGATTTGATACTATTCCTACCAAAACTGATTAGAAGAAGTGAGGGATAGAGTAATCGATACTAGCAAAATTGATTGAGAGAACAAAACACTTACACTAGATTTGGCCAAAGAGCGCATGCGGCCTGAGAGGATATTCGGCTCTTGAGACTTGTATGGTAAAAAGAGGTTATTCTAAGACAAAGAGAATTAGAAATCATTAAAAACCAGAGGAGGTGAATCAAAAAGAGAACTTGAGTAGGGAAGAATGGAAAATCGGCACAAAGAAAAAGAATGAAGAACAAGAGATTTGGCTTTTAGATCTTTGGAGAACAAAATGTTTTACGGCAACAAGGTGAGGAGAATTTGGCATTAGCACAGCAACCTCACATTCGGCACCTATATATAGCCTCTAGCTGAATTTCCTATCCCCTAATTCCCAATTTGGCCCCACCTCTTTACACTACTCATCTCCTAATTTTTCTCCCTGATAACCGCTTAATCCCCTCCTCAAATTTCTCTTCTTATCACTCCCTATAGAGTTTATATCCAACGCCACCAGCTTGTCTATCTCTTAAGTAAAAATAAATCCTTCTTTTGGGCAAGGAGTGATTCGAACCCCAAATCTCATTGCCTTGCATGTGGCGCCACTTGCCACTCCACCACCAGGCTTTCTTTGTAACACCCTTACACGCATTCCACTGAAATAGTGTGCGAGGTATTACAGAACATAACACATACCATTAAATAAAATCGAGACAAAAATATGGCATCCAATTGGATCATGAAACATTATAACATGTTTTTAACAATATTAACCAACTTCAATGGCTTTGTACAAAATAGTCGATCACATCACTGAAGCCAATATTTTAAGCCTAAGCAATTATGACATGTAACAAAATAGCTAAGCCTACTATACATGCCATAATTCAAAATGTTTAGTTCAAATACCAAAAGTATTGATAGTGCGGACGGATCTTCAACGATCTCTAACTCCCGTGCTAGCTAGATGACACTATAAAACAAAGAGAGAAAGAAAGTAAGCTTATTGCTTAGTAAGTAAGTATATAAATAATAAATAAGGAATCTAATATGTTTACAAAGTAAATCAATCATATTTATTTTTAATTTCACTATTTATTCCAATTTGATCAAGTTGTCCCTCCTACGTCATGTTCCTTTGAATAAATCATAGCTCGAGTTCTGAAACTCGAAATCCAATTCTGTAAATTTTCATTGAATCTAGAATCATATATCTACTTAATAAAGTATTTCTAGAATTTTTGGTCTAGCCAATTAGTACATTTATTAGTTAAATTCTCCCTGTTTCAAGTTTAGCCACATCGACCCTGTATATTATGATTAGATATATCTCTATTCAAAGTTTCCATGACTATTCCATTTGTTTCTTATAAAACTAGACTCAATAAGGATTTCACACATGTAAGTACAACTCCTAATTGTTTCTTTACAATTTATGGTGAATTTTAAAAGTCAGAGCAGGGGATCATGTAGTCATTCCAAACAGGTCTCACAAAACTATAAATTTCTCAAAATATAAGATCCCTTTACGTGCTCTATTTCTTTTTACATGAAAATAGACTCATTAAGCTTTAAATTCATATCTCATTCAGTCTCTAATTTAATTCCCACTATTTTTGGTGATTTTTAAGTTCACGTCACTGCAACTGTCCAAAGCTGTTTTATTATAAATTTTGATCTTTCTCACTTTGGTTGCATTCATTGCCTATCCTTAACAATTTTTCCAACTTCCCGTTACATATCGAACTTATTACTCATCGTTATTACATGTATATCCTTACACTTATTATTATAAGATCATACATAATTTCATTTAGTCAATTTTCCCGTTGAACACTTCGGATCAAATCCCGATGCTTGGTGGTTTCAGCACGTAGTTCCACCCATCACATAGTTCGGCTCTCTTGTACACATTGTGAACATGAACACTTAGTACCACCCATGTGACCTAGCCACTTAATCTCGTAGCTCTCTTGTCTACATGGTGTCTTTCACCAGAACCACACATGCGACCTAGCTACAACATAGTATCTCGTAGCTCTCTTGTCAACATGATGTGCACTCGGCACCATACATGTGACCTAGCTACCATATAGTATCCTCAGAGCTCTCTTGTCAACATGATGTGCACTCAGCACCATACATGTGACCTAGCTACATACCATTTATCTCTTTCGATTAGAAGGTTCAACCAAGAAGTAGTTCACTTTCTAATACTTACTTTCATTCTTCCAACCATCGATTATGATTTAAAATCAGCTAAATTGTATAAAATATGCTGGAAATATGAGCGTAAATAATGATAATGTATTATTTATATACAAACTTACCTCGGTGCAAAATATGGAAATTTTGCAATTTAGTCAAAGTCTTTTCCTTCCCCGTTCGAGGTCAATTCCACGCCTTTCTTAATCTATAGCAACACATTTAGCTCATTTAACACTCATACTATCTATTTCAATCCAAAAATCACATTATGAAAAAATTACGTTTTGCCCCCTAACTTTTACAAAATTATGATTTTGTCCTAGACTCGAAAATTTAATTCCAGCCCTTATTCTTATGTTTTATGACATGCTGAGCATTTTCTCTTCTATGATAACATCAAATTCTCACTCTAACATGTACTTATGAACATTAGGTATTTTTATCGATTATGCTATTTTGCTCATTTTGGTAAAAATCGCTTAGAAAAGATCATTCTCCTAAGTTCAAACATTCATATTCTACCATAAAACATCAAAATACATGCATATCATTCATGGATAAACCCTAACTTGAATTAATAGTAGAAATAGGTAGAAATGAAATACGAGGATTTCAAAAATATAAAGTACATTAAGCGGGGCTTGAATGCACTTACTATTGAGCTTGAAAGCTTGGAAAACCCTAGCTATGGTGTTGAGGAGAGTTTAAGCCAAGCTTGGTGAAGATGATACCAATTTTGGCTTTGTTTTCCCATTTTATTATTTTATTTACCAAATGACTAAATTGTCCTTCATTTAAAAACTATGGTGTTTTATCTTCCTTAGATATTTTTGTCCAAACTAATATAATGGTCTAATTACTATCTAAAGACCTCTACTTAAACCCCCATTTCAATTAAACACTTTATGAACTAGAACACACATTTTCACCTATTTCAATTTAATCCCAAACAAATTAAACACGATCATAAAATTTTCAACCTCGGATCCGTGGTTTGAAACCAACTATTACCATTTTTGGCCCTAAATCGGCTGTTACAACTCTCCCCCTTTAGGGATTTTTGTCCACGAAAATCTTACCGGTAAAGAGGTTTGGGTACTATTTTCTCATGGCTTCCTCCAGTTCCCACGTAGCTTCTTCTACTCCATGTCTTTAACATAACACTTTCACTAAAGCTATGCTTTTCTTTCTCAACCTGTTTCACTTTTTGAGCTAAAATCTTAATCGGTTCCTCATCATAGAGTCAAGTCCGATCGAATCTCAATTTCTGTTGGAGAAATCACATGTGAAGGGTGAGAACGATAACGTCGCAACATTGATACATGAAACACGTTATGTATTCTTTCTAATTCTACCGGTAAGGCCAATCGATATGCCACTGGTCCAATCCTTTCAATAATCTCGTATGGCCCAATAAATCGCGGACTCAACTTGCCTTTTTCGCCAAATCTTAGAATCTTTTTCCATGGTAACACCTTTAAGAACAACGTAACACCCTTTAGCCCGTATCCGTCACCGGAGAGGTAAGGGATATTACCAAACAAGCGCTAATCTACTTCAATCAAATAAAAGTAATTCCTAGGGCATACTTACAAAGACAAAATTTATTTATACTATGTACCAAAGAATCATCACGATTTTCATCGATGCGTTAAGTCATTCTTAAGTTTCATTCACATTAAAACATTTCGGGTATTTAACGATTAACAACCACACAAATAGATTACTTATGGGAAACATGTCTAGCAACTCAACAAGCCATTTTCGCATGGCTATAATTATATACATCACCAAAAGATATTAAAGTAACCTCACGATACCAATCCTATACATGCCATTATCAAAATTTAAGTAAAAGGTGTACCAAAAGGCTTAGATAGTGTGGAAAACTTCCGACTCGACACTCCGAGTCAGATGGTGACGATCAAATCTATAAAACAGAGAATCAAGGCAACAGAATAAAGCGTTTTGATGCTTAGTAAGTTTTAAGTAGTGAAATCATTTAAAACTAAAGCGTAGCATTTATAAGACTAACTAAACAATCGCTTTTATACGCGCTTTCTCATAGGCATACTTACTTTACACTTTAATCAATATATTCATAATCTCAGAATCAAGTCTAAACAAAGGCGAGGAAGTTCACTATTAAATGCGAACGAGTACAATTTAAAATAATACACTTTACCAATGCATAATCGAAACATACCTTATCAATTTGGATGTATGAGCGCATAAATTGAAAATAATACTGTAAATTTGTTTCTTTTCAAGTTCAAATGCTTTCGGGTTTTAGCTCGGATATAATAACTAGCACTAATGCCTTCGGGACTTAACCCGGATATAATAACTAGCATGAATGCCTTCGGGACTTAGCCGGATATAATAACTAGCACGAATGCCTTGGGACTTAACCGGATATAATAACTAGCATGAATACCTTGGGACTTAACCGGATATAATAACTATACGAATGCCTTCGGACTTAACCGGATATAATAACTAGCACGTAATGCCTTTGGGACTTAACCCGGATATAAACTCGAATTATCATACACATATATCAATATGTCACTAACACATTAAGTATTTAAATTTCATTACAAGAACACAAGTGCAAGACACATCATCCATTCCACTTTAGGCTCAATAGCCACATTCATCGACACGACTTGATTTGCTATATAACATGATCTCTATACATATTCGGCTACTAGTCAATAGTACAAATTTATTTTCTCACTATATGAATACATGTAGAATCATTATATCACTGTTTATTTATTATACCGATATGCCATGATTTAATCAAATCAATAACTAAGTTCTCATTACTCAAAGACTTACCTCGGGTATATTTGAATTGTTACGGATAGGTTACTCAGCGCTTTCTCTTTTCCTTTATCCGATTTCGATCCCTTAGCTCTTGAGCTTAATAAAACAAATAGATTTGTTTATTTACTAACTTAACTTTATCACTCAATAATCACATTTAATGATCATATATATATATATATATATATATAACTATCACCATTTAATCATTTATTCCTTCATATGTTCAACCACATATACATGCATATCTATATATAACTAACGCATGCTCTTATCAATCACCATTTATCTTCAATGCCATTTACAAAGAAAATACATACATACATAATTCTATGTATATAAGCCATCCATAATTTATTTTAAAACATAAAAAAATATAATGAAATTAACATCTAAACTCTTATACCGAATTTGCTCCTACCATTTTTCTTGACCGAAAGTTCTTAGACTCTAGCCACCTAATGAAAATCCTTGAAACACATCCAAATATCACATTCCACACCTCCTCTCAACAAGTTAAAATTTCTCAAATTCAATTACTAGGGCTTTACGAACATAAACAAAAATACCTTAAACATTTTTCCTCCAAAATCAATAGTATAGCCGAACATATATAATTCCTTTTTCCTAAATTAGATTCGGCAATCCCATAAACCATTTTAACCTTGACTAATTCAATTAACAACCATTTGTAACCTATTTATTAAGCATGAAAACAACCATACCTATCTCCCCTTTTCAACCATGGCCGAATACACAAGACACCACACCATCCCAAATTTGGTCATGGGTTAAGCAAAGACCTTAATGACTAACTCAAAAGTGCTAAAAAATCCAAGAATCATTATTAAAATTACCTTAATTTAGCTTAACACCATAACCGACTTCTCCAAGCTTTCTCTCTTCTAGGTACAGCAATGTGAGGAGCAAAATGGTGAGACTTTGGTTTTTCCACCCACTAAACAATGTCTTATTTTATTCTTTATTATAAATTCATTTTAAAGATTAAAATGTTAATATATAATACTTATAATAAGCTTTAATTATTATCATGGCTTACTACTAGCTCAACTAAATGATAAATTGACATGCAAGTAGTACCTTTTTTTACTTCATGCATAATTTAATCACTTTAACATTTGTCTAACACATTTCTAAATTTTCTCATATAAATCCTAATTAATAAAATTCACATGCAATTAACAAAATTTAAGCATGATATTTTTCACACATTTATATTTTCATAAAATAAACATAGAATTTGTGGTTAATTATTTCTATGATTCGGTTTTGTGGTCCCGAAACCACTTTCGACTAGGGTCAAATTAGAGGCATGTCACAACTCTCCTCCGCTTAAGAAATTTTCGTCCTCGAAAATCTGCAGAGTAAATAAGTTTGAGTATCGATCTTTCATAGAGTTCTCGGTTTTCCCAAGTAGCTTCTTCGATCGAGTGTTTGAGCCATAACACCTTTACTAACTGAACCCTTTTGTTTAGCAACTCTTTTACTTGATACTTGATTGAAAACTATTATTTGTAGCGAATTCAATCAAAGATAAATACCGCTCCCATGAACCACTAAACTCAAGGATGCAACATCTCAACATATCCTCGAGTATCCAGATTATCCGCTCAGTTTGGCCATCATGCGAGGATGAAAAGCAGTGCTAAAATGCAGCTTGGTACCCAAAGCTTCTTGCGATTTCTTCAAAATCGTGAAGTGAATCTCGGATCTCATCCCACACAATAGAAATAGGTATTTTTACGTAATCTTACAACTGAGAAACATACAATTCAGCTAGTTTATCCGATTGAATAATCCATACGTGCGGGAATAAAATGAGCCGACTTAGTCGATCTATCAATAACAACCCAAATCGCATCTTTCTTACTGCGACAATGGCAACCTGGATACAAAATCCATCGTGACTCGATCCCATTTCCATTCGGGTATCATGATGTTTGAAGTAAACACATGAGCACTTGATGTTCCGCTTTCACTTGTTGACATATTAAACACTTCAAACAAAATCGGAAATGTCTCGTTTCATGCCATGCCACCAAACTCGACGCCTCGAGTCGTTATACATTTCGTACTCCCGGGTGAATCGACATTCGGCTACAATGAGCCGTTCGAGAATCGTCGAAATAAGTTTTGAATTTCTTGGAACACACAAACGACTTACGAACCTCAAACAATCGTCATCATCAACTTGAAACTCGATTCCATACTCAAAACACATTCAAATCCGTTTTTTGCAAATTCTTCATTGACTTCCCAAGAGCTTCACGAATTTGAAGAATCAACAATGGTTTGGCCTTCAATTCGCTAACAACACATTGTCGGATAGAACGAGACAAGTGTACATTCATCGCTCGTAAAAGCAAACGGTGACTTACGACTTAAAGCATCCGCAACTACATTAGCCTTTCGGGTGATAGTCAATGACAAGCTCATAATCTTTTAGTAACTCGAGCCAACGTCTTTGTCGCGATTCAAATCTCTTTGAGTCATCAAATATTTGAGACTTTTGTGATCCGAATATATATGGCACTTCTCACCAAACAAGTAGTGACGCCATATTTTTAAAGCAAAAACAATGGCGGCTAGTTCGAGATCATGAGTCGGATAGTTTTCTCATGCGCTTCAATTGTCTTGATGCATAAGCTACCACTCTGACCTTCTTGCATCAATACACAACCCAAAGCCCAAGCAAGGATGCATCACTATAAATGACAAATTCTTTCTAGGATGGACACGTATGTACTAATATTGGGGCCGGTCAAATAAATTTTCAATTGATCAAAACTTTTACGACATTTCTCGACCGATCGAACTTAACATCTTTTACGAAGTAATCTCGTCATTGGTGTGGCTATCATCGAGAAACCTTTACAAAGCGCTATAATGTAAACAAGC